>PVJX010016796.1:0-39858 GCA_004027295.1 Dolichotis patagonum
AAATTAATTGATAAAATCATTTTCTGCCACATAACTCAGCTTATAAAAGAGAAGGAAGTGAAATGAAACAAAGAAGCCGGGGGAGGCCAGGGCATATATGTAGGAACAAGGGCCCTGCTGAGAAAATAGTGTTGCAATTTAAATTAAATTATAATTAATAGCAGCAATTTTGTTGAAGTGTCTCAAATTATCACTTTCAATACTGAAGCTCCAGTGGTTTCCATGGAGATTTTTTTGCTCGATGGCGGATCCAATCTATTTTTTTTTCCTCTGATATATGAAAACCTGAAGCTTTTAGTGCCTTTTATTTTGAGAGGTTTTATGTTAGGTAATCTCGATTTATTTTTATGTGCACTCAAATGCGTTTTATTTGCAATTGGTTTCTGAGCCTACAATCTATAAACGTCCATATTGTGAAACTTGGTCCATAATAACCATAGATGAGGAATTGGAGGTTCAAGAATTCAAGACTCTTCTTGATATTCTGTTCTTACAACTAAATGTCTTTTAAGTCTGTCTCTAGTACTGAAGCAGCTGCTTAGAAACTTCTTTTGATTTTTTCACATTCTATAAGTGCAATCAAAATTATATTCTGATAGTAATATTTTAAAGCACAATTTGCACTTTTTCTGGCCCTGTGATGCTATCTCGATTATGCAATGACCAGAGAATATTTCTACTGTGGTGGTAACCATTTCCTCTATGCTGTTTTGACCCCCATAGGGGTTCCAGAGACAGAAACAGTATTTCCTGTTCTTTTACCGTTTGATTCCAGGGTCTCAGATTGCCACATTGTACAACCAATACTGCCATCCTGTGGAATCTTCTTGTGTCAGATAAAATAACCTCAGCTTTTGAAGAAAGGCAGATGCAGTCAGAAGCTGTTTGCTGTCAAAAGGCTTTTATCTGCCTCTGCGACATTCCAGCAGCCACAGAGAAAACAACAGCGCTTGTTGGCTGCCTTGAGACCACACTCCGATGGGGGTCACTTGACAGCTAGTGTAGCTGGAGCCCTTCCCTTCAGGGACAGCTCCACTAAGCGTTTCGCAGTTTCTAGACCCAACTTCGTGACTCAAATCCTGACTCCACCACTTCCTGATCACATGAACTCAAATTTTTATCCAAAATGAGAAGAATGTGCCAGCCTCACAAACTTTCCGTGAGTTAACACATGCAAAGCACTTATGGGAGGGGCTATTATTTCCTAAACAGACTGCTCTCAAAATTTGAGGATCATGTTTATTTTTGGTACTCCATGACAGAAGGGAAACTCTGAGGCTGATTCCATCACTACTAACCACTTGATACTTTGCCACTTTTGCAACTTTGCTTTTGAAACTGTGTCATGTCACAGAACTTTAGATTTGGATAGGGCACTAGAGATTTTGATATGAGAGGACACTAGAGTCCAAGCAATTACTTCTTTAATGTAATCTTGGAATGTAGAGCTTGTGTCAGTCATCTTTCTCATTGCTGGGACAAAATCATCCAATACCCACAGTTTACAGGAGAAGAGCTAATTATTTGGTTCATGGTTTCCATTGGTTAAGTCCATGGCAAGCCGGCACCAAAGCAGAAACAGCATGGCGGAAGGGTCTGGTGGAGGAAAGCTGATCACTCGATGGCAGCCAAGAAGGAGAAAGAGAAGAGAGGAGCCAGGAACAAGAATACACCCTTCCAGGTCTTGCTTTCAGTGACAAACCTCTTTCAACTAAGTCCAGCCTCCTAACCCCACATTCAGCCATAAACTCATCCATGGGTTAATTCACTGATAATCATAGTGTTCTCTTGAGCCAATCACCTTCCAACACATCAGATTTAAGGGAATATTTTAGATGCAAACCACATCATTCACACATATAAACAACCTACATGGTGACTTGAAGCTTTGTCATTTAACGTTGGAATTTGGACTTGTCCCGGGCATCTGGTGGTCCCCACTGTCTCAGCTGTTAAGGACCCCTTCCTTAGCCCTGCCCAGCACACAGCTACAGGAGGTTCTAATGAGACTGTCATCTTGCTTTTGTGATAAGGTCATTCAGGTAGTAGAGGGAAGAGAGAAATGCTTTTAGAAATGGAATAAAACAATCATACTTTCTATGCTTTGAGAGGAGAGAAAGAGTACCATGGCATTCTCCTATAGCTGTGTAACTATCAGAAGCAACTTCTACTAAGCCTGTTGTGACAAAATGTGCTTGGTTGTTATTTCCTGAGGTTTTTCAACCTAAAAATAGAGGAAGGGGAAAGGGGGAAATGCACTAGTAGAATACTTTCCGATTGCTTCTCAGATGGAAGACAAAGACAATGGAAAGGGGACTGTGTGTCGGGCGTGACTGGGGACAAGGAGGGTAGCAGTGCAAATGTGATAGGCTCTGAAGACTTAGCCAAGCTGTTCACTAGTCCGCTCCTAGTAGAAAAATCTCCCGTCATTGGTTCCTCCAAAAACGTGTCCTGCCTGGCCTGTGCTGGATGGAGGAGGGGCAGAAAGCCAATCTCTGGGAGTTAAAAGAAAACATGGCCTGTGACTCCACCACTGGAAATGACCCAACCAGAAGGATATGAACAAGGGAAACGCCCAGAGACACATGCACTTCTGTGAGACGCTCACCCCAAGCTGGAATGGCACCATGCTTGGTGATTATAACCATTTGGGGACCAGAAAAAAATGTGTAATGTATATTGTCTGTGTGCCTCTGATGCAAGTCGTGGCTTGAGCTTTGTTAACATCTGTCTAGCCTATGTTGAATTAACACACCAAATTTTGAGTTAACACCCCAGATTTGTTAATATCTGTCTAGCCTATTTTAAATTAACACCCCAATATTCCCAAAAATACAGGTTCCTTGATATGGTAAGACCCCTAATGTGGCTCATCTCTCCCAGCAAACCAGGTGAGGGGATATGGGTATTAGCAGCAGAATAGACAAGTGTCACAAGTAAGCTTGGCCATCTGTGTCTCAGCCACATTTTGTCACCATATTTTCTACACACATTTCCAAGAGAATGTTGGTGCACAGGGGAGGGACAGCTACAGTGAAATATATTTATTAAACTAGCAATTGCCCTGATTGAGGGAATAAAATAGCTTTGCCTCAAGGGAGAGAACATTTACATGCATTGGGGCAACCAGGCGTAAGTTATAAAATAAAGCTATGAAAACAAGGATGCTCAAAAAAAAAAAAAAAAAAAACAGAATTCTGCCCTTGGATTTCATTAAGGGTTCCTGCTGACCTGAGGGCTTCCCACTAATGGTTTTCTGACAATATCCAAAGTATACAGGACAAAGAATCATGAATATCTTTTCTATATTTAACATGTTCCTTTCCTTTGCTGAAAAGAATAAGAATCTTGTCTTGTTTGAGGTTTTAATAGACAGTGCGTAGCTGACTTTTAATACCATGCCAGCATGAAAGACTGTTACTGAAGAGGCTACACAAATGTTTACACAACCCCTAATAGAATGACTTTAACTAGGTCAGTCAATGAACACCCATTTTGCCCTTTCTACAGCATTATTATTGTCTGCAACTGCAAAAAGAATTAAGATTGGCTCCTGCCTCTCAGAGGACAGCTACCTTGAAAGGATTTACAAGAATTAATATTATAACCACTGAAGAGGGCCCTAACCACTTAATCTTAGGGAGCAGAGGATATTGTCAGCAACAGGGTAAGATCTAACACAGAGAGAGGAAAGGTTAGACAGATGTCTTGTAAGACAGCAACGTCCAGATGACCAAAAACGTGTCGGCCAGTATCATCAAGAATCTGCTGTACCCACAAGGCTAAGTTGAAAAAGTGGTCCCAAGAGGAAGGAGACAAAAGAGAAATTCAGTCCTAAGCAGGCCTCCTTTCCCACGCTAAGGAGTTTGGATTCACACCAAAGGCATCCTGGGACGTGTTTAATGTTCTTCTCTGGCTCCTATCATTCTCCTGGTGTCATCTCAGCTCACTTCTTCCATTACTCTTATGACTAAAGGGACCTGGGTAGAGGACCCCAGGATATGTAAGTGTGTTTTTCTGCAGTTTTGTGGCCAAGGGTGATCCATACCTGAAACAGGCTTTGGAGCAGAGAAAAACCATGCTGGGGTCCCCTCACCATATTACCTGACACGGCAAAGCAAAACATGCATAGGATTATGAATATCACCCAGCAGAATAGTAAGAACACCACCAGAGGAATATTTTGCCATCATACATCATCTATCTTGTAGGTTCAGGTGATTTAAAGGAGGGCAAGAGCTTTCTGTGTTTCTCAAAAAGCGATGAGAAATCAGACCCACTCACAAGGTATCCAGGTGTTAGAGGATAGATAACTCAATATGGCCAAAACCAAACAAATTTTTCTTCCCATTTCCTAAAAGGACTCGTCTTGTCATGTGTCCCACCCCAGCTAAACTGTCCAAAAGCTCAGACCTCCTCAACACCAGTCTCTTCTCAGCCTTCAAGGCAGGAGAAGGAAGATCATTGACTTTGGAATCATCCTTTTCCATTCTTATCCAGCCAGGCTACTCATAAGTTCGATAACTTTTTAGAAGGACACAGATGGAAATAATGATCAGAAAAGAAATGTAATTACAACATCAACAAATCTGAAAAATGCCAAAGAAATAGTCAGGGAAGATATAAGCTTTCATCCTTGAAAACCAGCTCTAAGTCTGACGGGTATCTAGGGTCAGGAAATTCTATGCATTAATAAGTAAATCTTACTGCCTCGTGGTTGTGTGAATTGTATGAGTTACTGTGTGGAAGCCACAAAGCATTTCACGCAATGTGATACGAATGGGGAAAATTCTTAATTCAAACCACCCCCGATTTCACGGTATAAACCAAATTCTCCATGTGAGTGCAATGGACAAGGCACGTGGGATCAGGAAAATTCTTGGTAGTATAGTTGTTTGCCTATTTTATGGCTCATCACATATACTTAGAATGGAGTCTGACATACTGTAGATATTCTACAGAGTGAAAAGATGTGTCAAACTATTAAAGAATATTTCTCTGGAGAAAAGACCCAGGTTTAAAGAAAAAATGCTGTTTTCTTCCTATTATGTTTTTATGTAAATCAATTATATTCACACAGGATCAATTTAATATCAGGCAGTAATCCTGGGAATGAAAGATCTTTGCCTTCTTGGGCTGATATTTGGAATTTTGAATGCTTATATGTAACTGTGCAGCTCAGCCCAAAAACATCCTAGAGGGGAATAAGAGTGAGATAAGGAGGGAGGGACCAACAAGACTGTAATTTACTGTTTCCCAAACTACCTAGGTTCAGAATAGTTAAAACAAATGCATAACATTAAAGACCTCTTGCATTCTCCAACTAAAGACTTAGGAGACTGTGGAAAGTCCTGAGGAATCAAGAGTTAAATTTCCTTTCATGTGCATTGTTTCATATAGTCTGTGGTTTTAATCAGTCATCAAGTTTGAATGATACTAATGATTGAAATAATTTGGTAGTTGTCCATCTAGGAAAGACCAACTCCTCTGGCCCTAAGGATGAATATCAAATGTAAGAGAGAAGGAGTTAAATTTCAAGTGCTGATTCTGAAATCTCTCTTTTTGGTAGCTATTTTTTTTTCTGTATTGGTGATTGAACCTGGTACCTTCCAACTGTGCTACATCCCCAATGCTCCCCCTTTTTGAGACAAGGACCAGCTAAGTCATTAAGTTACCAGAGCTGGACTCAAATTTGTGATTGTCCTGCCTCAGCCACCCAGAGTACTGGGATGACAGAGAGTTGCTAGATTTCAGAGCAAAGAGAAAGAGCTCTACTCATTTTTGTCATTGTCCTAGAGATTCTTGGAAGTCTATAGCTAGGTGTAAATTCCTCTTAGAAAACTGAGTCTTTATTGAGTTTTTCTCTGAATCATAACAATCTGTTTTTTAGTGTGTACATCTTTAATTATACCAGGTATCTACTTTCAAAATATTTTAGGCCATTCATATTCTTCTCAGCATCTATGAAACTTTACCCCTTTACAAATTCCTGATGTGTACAGGGTTTTTTTTTTTTAGAGTCATGCAAAATATTAGTTTAAAGTAATAATTACTTTTGAAGCTAATGCTGTTGGCTGTCCAAAGCTCGTCTGCAGACACTGGCAGTGCCATCCACTGTAAGTGGAGGAAAGGTGGGTGGGAGCAGAGTTGAGCTAAGCAGAAGGTGTGGGGACAACCAGCCTTCTATGTCATAAATCCAATATTGCAGGCTCAACCAACCTCAGACCAAAAATGCTCCAAAAACAATTGTCTGTATGAACTTTTTTCCTTTCATTATCCTCTCAGCAATGCTGTGTAACGACTTTTTACATACCATTTACAATGCATTAGGTATTACAAGGAATCTAGGGATTACTGAAATATGCTGAAGGGTGTGTGACGGTTCCATGTTCCCAGATTACATGAAGGACACAAGCATCATAGATTCATAGTCCAAGGGGTAAACTGGCCTAAAACAGATCCTGGCAGATACCAAGGGCCAGGGATATTCTAAAAGTAAACTTGTGTATCAGTGGAACAGCAGCAAGTCAGCTGAGATTCTCTAATATCCCCCACATGAGCTATCATACGTACCTACTGAATTTCCCCAAAACACCTAACAACCTTGAACACTAGCGATAGAAATGCTAGCCCAAATCAGCCTGTCCTGACCTTACCTCTGCCATTACAGAGGAAGAGCGTAGTAAGGTGTAATCTTCTGCATGAGACTGGCCACCACCATAGTAATGACCAGCTAGGGTTTATTTTCTGGTTAGGTCTTATTTAGGGAGAAGCCTTTAATAAGCTTTGTGCAAAGAGAAACTGTAAGAACAAGGGCAGAGTTTTCTGAGATTCTCATAGGAGACAGTAGCAAAACAAGCCCATCTGTAATGGAGGCTTCATTGAGAAAACAAGAATGTTGTGTGAAGAAAGGTATCAGATTATCTGAGATTAGTAATACACCTGACTCTTCCTTTCTTTCTGTACAGCCAGTGCTGATTTCCCGTATAACCCAGGACAAGGCCAAGCTATAAGAAATGGAGTCAACAGAAACTCTGCCATCATCGGAGGTAGGTGACGTATGAAATAGACTTTCATGTGGCTACTCACTTGTGACCAGTAATGATTTTCAATCACACAGTCATCTGGGGCACAAAAGAACTGTCTGTATTCTTATGTGATTCATCTCATTATTGAAATATGATGTAAGATTGTGAAAGACAATGTCAGCAACATGAGATCAGTGGAACCTGGCTGCTTTTTAATGCTGATCATGGTAAACAGACAGAGTCTGAATATTTAGGCTGGCAGGAGTGGCAATAGCTAGAGTATTTCTTTGCCACCTCCACTTTTCATCTTAGCATCTTCTCATATCGCAAGTGATCCAAAATGACTTACTGTAAAAATGGAGGAATTTTCCAGTCTGGTTTCAGGGATCTTAGTAAATTTATCAGGAAGCTAGTAAGCCAGGGCACTTGGAATATTCCAGTTTCTTCTTCTCATCATGGATAGCTGGAGAAAAGTGTGACTCTCCTACTGGAGTTCCTCGTATCTGGATCTGTGTAGAAGCCCTGTCACCTGTGGGCCATTTCTAAGTTCTGTCTAAATTCAGAAAGATGACTCTTGCCTCTCTGAGTGTAGCTAATACTGTGAACATCGTCAATAATTTTAAACAGCCCATCGACATGGCTTAGCCAATATGTTTGTTTCTCACAGGAAGAAAGTAGATACCTATAAGAAATATGTAAGACTATAAAATTAAAATATATTCATAAGATGCTTTCATCACATTGGCCAACGTTCAGGTACAGTCTCATGAAGGACTTTATCCTGTTGCTTTTTGTGTTCCTAAAAATCAACTTAGTTAAAGTGTGCTAAACAAAAGCATCACTGATAACCACCCCTACGATGTACAGAACCATTCCACCACACCAGAAAGACCTCTTTTGCCCTTTGGGGGGTTCATCCTGCCCTTGCCTCGCTCCCAACCAAGGCAACCTTTAATTTGCTTTTTGTCCCTATAGATTAATTCTGTCTCCTTTAGAGTCAGAACCGGAATCACATAGTGTGTCTTTGCTTGTTCTCCTGTTTGCCTTGCATGTTTCTGGGCTCTGGTAACACTGGTGCCTCTATCAGTAATCCATTTATTTTTCTTGCCAAATTTCATTCCATTAAATAAATGCACTATAATTTGCATTCTCCACTTAGTTGTTGATAACTTGTTGGTTTGTTTCCAGATTTGGGCTATTATGAATAAAGCTGTGAAAGTCTCATGTGAACAAAAATTTTAATTACTCTTTTTAATTCCTGATGTTATAGAGAGGGGATATTAAACTTTATTCAAAACTGCCATATAGTTTTCCAAAACGATTGGACCATTTTCCATCCCACCATCCATATCTGAGAGGTCAAATTGCTCCACAGTCTCATCGACTCTTGGTGTTGTTAATCTTCTTGTTTAGCCATTCTCGTGACTGAGTAGTGATACATGTATCTCTGCTTTTAATGTGCATTATCTGATCACTGGTAATGTTGAGCATAACTTTATGTGCTTATTGCCATATATAAGTGAAATGACTATTTAAATCTTTCTCCACCTTTTAAAATAAGATTTGTTTGACTCTTGGTAATAGATTGTCAGAGCTCTTTTAATATTCTGGATACAAGTCCTTTGTCAGACATACATATTATAAGTATTTCCTCCCAACCTGGGGCTTATTAACAAATTTGAGTTGGGATATCCACGCCCTGTACCTTCTTACTGATTTTCTGTTTCATTGTGCTATCAGTTACAAACAGAAGGGTGTTGAAATGCCCAGCTACAAATGTGCATTGGCAAACTCTTCAGCTGTCAATTCTTGCTTCACTTATTCTGTAGTCTATCAGATGCCCACACATTTGGACTCATGATCTCCTCAGGATGTTTACCATTTTGCCATTATGAAGTGCTCTTTATCGCATCTAATAACTTTATCTCTTGTCTCTTATTAATATAGCTACTCCAGCCTACCTATGAGCAGTGTTTGCATAAGTTCTTATCTACCAGTTCCATTACCTCTGTCATTTCTGAATATCCTTCTAATTAACCAACTTTTCTCCTAGTTGAGTGACAGTTTCCTACTTTTCTTCTCTTCATATATTTGGTGATTTTTTTTTTTTGGATGCTAAGCATTATTAATGTCCGAGTCTTGCCTTCCTTGAACGAGTACTGAGGTTTGTTCTGACAAACAATTAAGTTACTTGCAGTTTGATATTTTTTAGTCTCTTTTAAAGGTACTTGAGGGTAAATCTTGAATAGCTGTCACTGCTGGCCTACTTTACAAAACATTCCGTGAGGTCTCACCACTGTGGTTGCTGAGAATGTGAACATCTCCCACCTCTCTGTGAGCTCTGGAGATGTTCTACGCCCGTGGAATTTCATCCTGTACCTGCACATATTACCATTCAGTCACAGAGTCCAAGAGACAGATTATTAAAGTTCTTTCTATGTACAACTTTCTCCCTTTCTCTCCACCCTCACCCACCCCTCCCCTTCCTCCTGGCTTAGGGAGGACTCTCACGGTGAAATTATTTTTCCTATCCCTCCCTACATTGCTGTCCAGAAACTGTTACCATCTAGAAAACTATGAAAAGTATTCACTTCACCATGTGCCTGTCTACCTACCTACTGTCCAGTGTCTGAGAGCTGACATTTCACACATTTTGTCCAGTATTTTAGTTCCTTTTGGCAGGAAGACTAGTCGCTCCTAAGGGTCCTGTTACCTGTTTGTGGCCGAAGCAGAATCCTCCTTTAGATCTCTGTTGCCTGGGTGGTGGTTGCTGCTTTGGGTGGGAGAGAAGGATGAATGAGGGAGTGGGGGGGTATCACACGGGACCTGTGCAAGACCTGTTTAACCCCCTGTCCTCCCCTTGTGCCCAGGGGTCATCGCTGTGGTAATCTTCACCATCCTGTGCACCTTGGTCTTCCTCATCCGGTACATGTTCCGTCACAAGGGCACCTACCACACCAACGAAGCCAAGGGCGCCGAGTCAGCGGAGAGCGCGGACGCTGCTATCATGAACAACGACCCCAACTTCACAGAGACCATTGACGAAAGCAAAAAGGAATGGCTCATCTGAGGGGTGGCTGTTTGGCCACGGAATAGGGAGGGGGGGTCCCAGGGAGGAGGGAAAAGCCACAAGAGCACCCCGCTTCACACTCCTGAGCACATCCTTCAAATATCAGCACAAGCTGGGGAAGGCAAGCACCGGAATATTCCTGAGACTGATCACCACAGAAAAAATAATAACTTTTTAATATTGCTTTATAGCTGAGTTCCCCTCCTTCCGTATCAAAGCAAAATAATACAAAACATGCTTTTAGAGTCCAAGCAATGGTTGAAATTTGTAGGTAATATCTGTCTTCTTTAGTGCGTGTTTAGAGGTATTTGGGAAACCCGTGGTAACAGGGCAAGTTTTCTACATTTTTAAGAGCCCTTAGAATGTGGATATTTTTTCTTGAGAAAAACTGACGTGCATCCATACGGCCTCCAACGTTCTCTTTCTTTTGCATAAAGTCACCTTCTAACGCGCTATTGTAGTATTTAGTTTGTGTTCATAGAATATTTTTTTTTGGTGTCCTACAAGTTGGAAAAGAGAAGAAAGGGCCAAGGAGAAACTATCTGCCAGTTTGCAAAGAGACCTCAAGCAGGGCCTGACAGCAGCTGTTGAAGAAAGAGTGTGCGCTGACATCTGTCACAGCAATATGACCAACACAGCTGGAAAGAAACATTAAAGGACCAGGAGAAGTTATATATATATATATATATATATATATATATATATATATATATATATATATATATATATATAGTTGATTTTCCTTTTTTCACTGAATTCTCCAATGCTGTTCTATGTGTGTAGTCTTAGATCTCTTCAATATCTGTAACTATCACTATGATGCCGTGGTGACCAACTGTTAGAAAACATTTTTCCTCTGTTTTATCTGCAGTACATGGGATAACATAATATATGTGTGTGCACCTCAATAGAGAATGACAGCCAGACAACGCGATTTGTTTCCGGTTTCTTTTATAGTTGCAGCAGATGTATGGGCACTCCCCAGTGTATGCACAAGTTAGGTCACACTTGTTACTTTGCTTTAAATCTCAAATTTTTATGCCCCCTGAAATAAAATCCTAGCAGACCATCCTCTAAATGTCACAGTATAATAAAGCTGAGTTATCATGGGTACTGGTCTGGAATCGCATGTGGGACACTGCCATTTTTTAAATCAGCTGCCCACGTGCCGTTCCACCTGAGACACACCACACCGCCATGATTCAGAAGTCTTCTGTGACAGACACCTTTGAACTCAGGTTCATCCCAAACATGGCAATCGATTGCTGCTTCTCAAAGAATGGACGTTCTGATCAGTCACCTCCTAGCTTAATCAGGAGCCTTGGGCAATTTATTCTGACAAAGAACTCACTGATCTTATTTAAAAATAATAGAACCCATGTAAACAAATGAAGGCATTGCTTCATACTGAACTATCCAAAACAAATTTATTTCATTGTTTTTTTCTTTAAAAAATTACACAAAATTTATTTGTAGAACAAGCACTATTTATGACCACTATACGGCAGGCCTCCTATACTTAAAAACTTTTTAAAAATTTTGTAGACTCCAATATATTGAGGAATTCTGTATGATTGTTCTTTCTTTCTCTTCTTGGAAGGGATGAGATGAGGTTAGTAAATTATGGGTGCTATTTTTCTGATGGTCTGTCTCAATAAAATGTACATTCTGATGTGCTGGGATTACATACACACACTTTTCAAGTTTCTGTATGTCTAATTTGTGGGAGGATTTCAGTTTCTTGGGTACCCAGACTCACCGGTGGTCCAGCACACCCGTACCTGACATTGCAAGGAGACATTGTACAAGTTCCTCCCCTCCAAGTCAAACTAACAGGACAAAAGAGAATTCTGTAGTAGGTTCATTTCAAACACTCTCAGGAACATCTTTAATCTTAAAAAGACTTGATCCTTCTCCCACAAAACTCATGAAAACTGGAGAATTATTCATTGTGACTAAATATCAGAATAATGGAATATTTACAAATGACGTATTGAAAACAAAAGCTGTTTCGTTTCACCAAAGCAACTACCAATTGGGGTTCTTTTATGTATTGTCAAATTGAAAAAACAAATTTTAAGATTATGGATTTCTGATGTTTTCAAACCTACTTTACAATATTACTTTCGTGCTTAACAAATAACACCAGATGGAAATTTATTGGTTTTTGCATTACCCATGATAGCTGTATTCTATATGCATTATCTCTGCTCTTTTCCTTTCTTTCCAAAATGATTAGGGGATTACAACCATCAAAAATAAGCCCTGGTTTGGAAATGTTCTCACCTTTTCTTTCTCATCCCTCTCTTCTTTACTCCTTCCTACCACGAAAGATGCAAAATAAGACACAACCTTTCTCTCACCAAGTTTGCACACTGACTGACCTCAGGAGTCTGTGTTGCTCCCACGTCACCATCAATTAAGACACAGAGACAGTGACAGTGACAGTTTCTTTCCCTGAAGGGGTTACAGTGTGGCCACCTGACAGAGCACAAACAGAGAGATAGGGGTAACTAAATTAACTACCAAGGGAATCCTCTTCTGGGGACTTTGGGCTTCACCAAAATTCCCACATCTGTTTACAAAGGCCATATCCAGTACACTGTAAATGGTAAATAATTTGATTATGTGAAGAAGATGAAATTACCCATTCTTATAATTCCCTCCTTAACAGCTTAGTACAGGGGAACTTCACTCACTCTATGACCCAACTGTGTCACTTAGATCCCCCCGAATCTCTGCCCTTTATATCCCAATCAACTAGGCACACATGGGCTAGTGGAGGTCTCTTTTTTTAAAAACCAAGAAGATGTTTTAAAATTTCAGTGAACATTGATGGCTCACTTAGGGTTTGTGTGCCAAAAACATCCTTTCTGTGAAAGCAAGCATCAGTGCTTTTTCAAGAAACCAGGAGAAGCCAGGCATGGTGGCACATGCCTATAATCCCAGTAGTCGGGAGGCTGAGGCAGGAGTATCATTGCAAATTTGAGATCAGTCTGGACTACAAAGTAAACTGTAGTGAGACCATGTCTCAAAAAGCCAAAAAGAAAGAGAAAGAAGAAAGAGAGAAGAAGAAAGAAAGAAAGAAAGAAAGAAAGAAAGAAAGAAAGAAAGAAAAGAAAGAGAAAGAGAAAGAAAAAGAAAAAGAAAGAAAGAAAAAGGAAAGAAGCCAGGATGAGGGGACTTGGAATGAATAAAAGTCCATGTCACTCTGTGTTCTCAAAATGCATAATCCGTAGAGGTCAAGGACACTAGCCCTGGACATAGAAGTTATTTTACTATTGAATTATGCTCTAGCTCATCCTAGTATTTAAGAATATGTTTCTCTCACTTTCAACCAACTGCTTTAAAAAAGGACTTAATGTGGAAGTTTTTAATGGAGAGCTGGGAACAACGTTTTAGAGGGCTTTGGGTAGAAAGTTTCCTCTTGTGTTGCACTGACACAGAAGCTTACCCCGCTAACAGCAGCAGGAATCCAGGGGCACTAGAGAAATTGCTGGCATGAGCTGAAGAGTGGACCTTAAAGTTCTTGTTGAACATTCGTCGAGCAGCTGCCGAGCGGGCTGAGAGCTCAGCACAGACACAAACTCCAGAGAGTACTTCAGGGAGCCCGTGCAAAAACGAAGTCTTCAGGAAGTGCCAGGAAGAAACTTCTGTTTCCTTCTGTGATAAAGCTGTTCTTTCCCAGTCTTCTTCTTTTCCTCCTTCTGCTTCCCCATCACCTTCTTCAGCATTCATGGTCCGTTTTCATCTCATGTCTTCAACCAGTTTACACCCGATGTGAACCTCTTAACACTTTTATTTTCTCTTTCTGTCCCATCAAGCAATTTCAAAAAGAAAGGCAGCAGTTATTAAAGGGAACTGGAGACAGCCAGTCAGCAATAGGTCTTCAAATTGCTCTTCCCAGGAGAACCACCAGGCCCTGAAATAGGTAGAACTGTGTCCACAGCGGATTTGGGCTAAAAAATCAATGAGCCCTCTTTTAAAATGACATTTTAGTGGAAGTGGACCCCAAGAGTCAACTGGCAGAGCCCCAAGCCTTTCTCCCTTCCAGACATTAAGAGATCCTGGCCAAACTGAACTTCTGTCCCCTTTCACCTGGTGTTTAAACTAAAACCATTTTGCCTCTATTATACAACAGTCGTGAGGTGCCACTGACTCCTAACTACAGAGTACTTCAAAATCCAAATACGAAGGCCAAGGTCAAAGGAATCCAGGAGAAGACTGACCTTCTGGCTTGCAGCTGCTAAGTTACATCAAAAGAAAACAGTGTGGTCGTGCCCAGGAACATGGAAACTTACAGGGAATTGCTAAATTATTCATCTTGTAGACCTCCAGGGAGCCAACCTGAGAAATTGGCATGCGTTTGTGTGCATAAAGCCCTCAATTCCCACCTGGACGTAACCTGCAGCTCACCTTACCTATCCTTACACATGCCCTCAATGCAAATAGACAGACTTGTAAACAAGCCAACACGAAGTATAAAAGTGATGTTCTCACATGACCTGGTCATTCTGTGCCTGCATTACTCCTTTACCCCGCGTAGTGATGTTGGAAACTCTAAAACACACTTGTTACATAGCAGTACCTAAACTCACCATCCCAACGGCAGAAAGCTGATTTGTTATCTCCCACTGAGCAAAGGTTAGTGAGAGATAATAAAGCTCTAAACAGGCACAGCTACGGGAACATACGAACTGCGTTTACAAGTTTATCTTCCAGATGAAAGTTTGCAGTAAAGATGGGCCTGCTAGTGGGGTCTCCACCATGTCTAGGGCTCAGGTGATTTACAAGAGATTCCTTCTGGCTTTCAGCAGACTGAAGAATGGAGTTTCCGCCCAAGTAAGCCAAGAAACACTTCTCAAGGTCACCGACTCAGAGTTTTATTTTGCTGGTTTGTCTAATTTTCTCAGTTAGCATGGCGACTCAGCAGAGGTAAGAGCTGAGGGAAGCCAGGCTGGGTATTTTTCTGTAAAATGGGGAAGGACTCCATCCCTGTGAAACAACTCAAAATTTCACTCTCTAAAAGCAACAGCATGTACACTAGGATGAAAGAGGGAAATTATGTATGTATGCCTATTATTCTTTGTGAATGTCTTTCATTTATCTAAAATTATATTAGAAGCCAGATTGATAAAATAAAAAATTCAAAATAGTTTTAATTATCCTAAAAGTGATTCGTGTTTTGTACCGCTTGAGTCACTTGGAAGTCACTTTCCATCTTCATCCAAGGTCAGCCAAGGTCAGCTGGGAACAGAATCTTCCTAAAAGCTGCAGGGACAGGGTTCATCCTCAGAGACGGGTCTTATTTGGAGACATCCAGGGAATTTTTTTTTTTTTTTTTTTTTTTGCCACATATGTTCTCCCAGTCCCATTCTTCTTAATGGACACTGACTTTGTCTTTTGGATTAATTTACACACAGTTTGATAAACTGTGACTAAAGTGACCTGCAGGATACATTGCAATCCATACTCAGAAGTGGGCACTTGCACTGGGCAAATGTATCCAGGCCAGTAGGTATATAAGAAGGTCTCAGGGTGCATCTGGGGGTGGGAATCTTTCCAAGTGTGTCCCCTACTCATTAAGAGCTACGCTCTTGATCCCGCTTTCTGATCTTCTATTACCACCAGGAAGCCATTTCCTTTTAATCCAGTCTCATTGTGCTATCTAAGTGTAAGGAAGTGCGAGTTCCAGCTAAAGCCCAACCTCTCCGTTCTTTATCAGCCCCTCAGGTCAATCCATAGCAGCACTCCAGCATATTTAGGGAGCGTCCGGTGGTAAGATTATTTGCTGTGATGCTACTTGGCAAATGCAATCCAACAGGTGCCGAGAGAGTGGCATGAAGTCCCTTGGGAAAAGGAAATACATACAATAGAAATGACAACAAATTTCAAAATGATGGGCTGATGGGTGGAGGGCTTAATAACTCCAACAAGAGCTTTTGAGCCACAACACATGCACTGCCTTTTCCAGTGCCACCAACCACAAACCAAGTATACAAGAAAATTGGTAAGGTCCACCACAGTGACATCCTTATGCATAAGGTGGGCAGTAGGAGAGTTGCAGGGAGAGAGGTAAACAAATACATGTAAGTTCACTCTTTGTCAATAGGATGTGGCATGAGAGGTCATCAGAGTGCAGAAAACAGGAAATCATGCTGTTACGTTTCGAGAAAAGGTTCATGTCCTACCAAACATACTATGGCTGAAAGCTAAGTATTATACAAGAAATCCTTACCATAGGCACACGTACTCCCAAAGCCACAATTCCATGCATCATAGGCTAATCCCTGTGTCTTCAGACTCCTCTGCCAGGAGTCCCTCCTCCCAAAATACAAAATTCTGCGAAGAGCTGAGGCTCGAGGAATTTTGCCAGGCTGAGAATGTAGGTTTTCTTCTCTGCTCACAGGCACACAGTCTTTCCACTAGTCTTCATTTATCTTCCGCAGGTATGGAAGAGAAACAAATCTCACGGGACACTCAGTAAATCAGTTCTCATGTCAAGTCTTCACCAAAGAAAAGCAACAAACTTTTAAACTCCCTGACCTAAAGCCTGAGAAAGCCATTTCTTCAAAATCGTAAACTCAGAATTATAAGATTTAAGTGAAAATAGGACAGAATGAAAACAGAGATGAGCCGGGCAGGTTGGTGCACACCTATAATCAGAGAATTTGGGAGGCTGAGGCAGGAGAATCACCAAATTTCAAGGGCAGCCTGGGCTACATAGTGAGTTCAGGCCAGCCTGAACTACACAGCAAGATCCTGTCTAAAGAGAAAAAAGAAAAAACTGAGATGTGAACTTGTTTTGTGTACACAAAAGGAGAGTTGGAAGATAAAATTTTTAAATCTAGAAAGGCAACATATAGAATGATAGGGTCAATTTTTATGTCATGAAAAGGTGAGAGTGGGTAAGTGAAAGCTTGCCTCCTAAGACCTAGTATTAAGACCAACCTCTGAAGCCAGAAAGAAAGCATATTCAGGCACAAATAGAGGGAAAAAATATCTCACCTTACAGCTAGTAGGAAGTGCTATAGGTAAGTACATATACATATATATAACGATCTTCCAAAAACAATTGGGATTATTTCTACAATTACTTCAACACATGAACTTTAGAAGGCAACCATGATAATAGAATTATTCACTTAATAAAAGTCTATGGCCACATATGGTGGCACATGCCTGTAGGATTACTCTGGGAGGCTGAAACATGAAGGTCACAAGTTCAACCCCAGCCTGAGTAATTTAGCAAGACCCTGTTTCAAAAAACAGAAAAAATAATTTTAAAAGCCTGGGATGTAGCTCAGAGTGGGAACCCTGAGCTCAATCCCCAGTAAAAGGAAGGAGGGGAGAGAGGGGTTTGCAAAGCACCTCCCGCGTGGGTGGTTTCATTTCTAACCATCTAGGGAGACCAAAGAGGACAAGGTGGACACAGCCCTGCTCTCACATAGTAAATAATTTGCAAGAAAACACTGAATACTTTGTAGACAGGAACTGAAACTGGTGATGAGACAGCATGACTGACAGGGTGATGAGGATTGGTGTGACTTTGGGGTCCCACTCCGCACACACTGGGGAACCGCTAGCGGGAAGTCCTGAGGAGGAAGGAGCTTGGAGGCCCAGGCCCAGAGGCAGCCACATGGAAGGAGCGAAAAGGAAAGTGGCACTGGCAGCCCCAGTGGTGACATCCTCAATTTACAGCCCAAACTCTGAGCACAGCGTCTCCAAACAGCTTGTACGTTTACAAGGTGAGTTGCTCAGAATTCCTCAGAGAGATAGAACCAGTGGCCAGAAAGGAACAGAGAGACAAACGGAGAAAGAGAACTCAAGTCCTGCTTCCTTTTGCAAAACAGCAAAGATAAATGGAGGAGTGGAATGGGTGGATGTATGGTAAAAAATGCATCATCTAATACTATCAATCGGTCAACTAATATTCACACACCGGCAAAGCAAGGTTAGACACGGAAGGGAAGACAGTGCCTCACCCCCTGTTGGCAGTTGCAAAAAAACTCCTTTCCTAGCACTGGCCTCCAGGACTTTGCTAATGGCTCCTGTTCTGGTCCAGACAGAATAACATACATCAAATATGAAATACTATTTTTAACTAGTGTCTCATGGATCCAGAACAGCACTTTTGCTGGGGAAGTGATATTTCTGAAGCTGGGCCAGTGGGCAGATGCCGCTTATTATTTACCTCATTGTAAATAAAATGCTCCTGACTGAATCACAGATCTTGTTAGAAGCACATTCTGGGCTTTGTTAAAAATACGAGAAGCTTCTACAATACGTTTCTGAGTGATCAAGTTATCACTCCTCTAAATTAAACTTACAAGGCTCCTTCGCTTTCATTCCAGGCAGCAAGCGTAGCATTTGCTTTCAATCACTACAAACCTAACAGATATATTGATGACTGCCAGGCCCATCACTGCGATCTCAGTTTAAGCCTTGCTGGAGCAAACTCTGAAGTTTAATTAGTGTCCCCGTCTGGTGTTGTAAAATACAAGTCCAGGACATATGGGGAAGAAAAATGAGTCAATATGAATCATCTTAAAAACACAAAACCCACAGAGACAGCAAAGCCAAAACTGCATTGGTTCTGCCGCAAAGTTACTTGACTTGGCACCTTGTGCACTGTGTGATTGGTCTGAGGGGGAAAATATTTGTTTATTCTTCCCAAGAAGATGATATTTTTTGGCACAAGTGAGGACAAAGAATAAGTATCAGGCATTGGGTCACACGGCAGTGTTGGAACCATGGACTCCCACAATGGCCTTCCCTGAACATGAGCACCAACAGAAGCTCCAAGAGACATGTCCCCGGAGATGACATGGGCGCTAAGGTACAGGAGCAGACAGACCACAGATGCTGAGTCCTTTACAGATGCATCCAGCCTTTTAGAAAAGTGACTGCACTTCCTGTTCTACCCAGCAGTAAGGTGACCATTTTGATTGAGAAGAAGGCCCATTTTTAACATCCCAATCCCCACAGCAGGTCTTCCAGAACATTCCCTGGTTTTAGACCTGCCCCTATAGGGAACGGCTGCCATGACAGCTGAGGCTGTCCTCGAGCCCTGGGCCAATCTCTGGTCTGTACTTGACCCAGCCACAGGCCCACAGCTGCTGTGTGAGCAGCACCCCCACACACATCTGGGTTGGTCTGTGAGTGCACCTCCAGTGTGCTGAGCCCAGCATGATGCAGAACAGGCCCTGTTAAAATGAAGACCTGCTTTGTTGTCCCATAAACCTGCTCATGATTGATTTCTCAGAAAAGCTCCAGAGACCCGCAACCAACAAAGATTAGCTGCAGAGACCGGCTCCCAGAGGAGTCGACTGAGGTGTCCAGCTCAAGCACTGGAAGGTAGCGAAAGGCCAGCAGAGGTAGTGACCAGCAGCCATTTATGGTAGCTGTTAGTATCCAGGACTATCCAGGGATATCTGGTGACTAGCAGAGCTGTACTTTGCCAATTCATGATTTCTGTCTGAACCAAGCAGAAGAACCCTAGGCTGATCGGCGATACCACTACTCTGCTCTCCAGCAAACCCACGCATGGGCCTGCGGTCACCAAACCATGTGCAAAGTTCAGGCAGGAAAGGCAGGCCCCAGCCTCCCTGGGCTCTGCTCTTGGCCCTCCCCCCACATCCCCTCCTGTAGTCCCTGGTTGCTCTCTGGGGGAACCCGTAGCTTCCTTTACTTGATGATAGCCAGGCCCAGATACAGCATTTACAGGGCCTGGTCCACAATGAAAAAGTGACCTAGGAAAGAAGCAAGAGTAGATTTCCCTCTTCCCAGGACCTGCCACCCCAGCCTACCAGCCACAGAGACTTATAGGATTATAACCTCTGTGCTGGCCACTGTGGGCACCTGGGTTGGGGGTGGCAGGCCACTTTAGGTCCACTAATGAGCACATCATGACAGAACCAACTGGGGGTAAGGCTGAGCACACCTAGCCTCACTGGGGGATGCCACAGGGAACCTTCTAGCCCTTAGATCCCCAGGGTCATGCTCAGGTTCCTGAGGGACAGAGAGCCCTGGCAAAGCACAGGTGCCAACCCCACCTGGCCAAGCTTCTTGTCACAAACCCTAGCAGAGGGTCTCAGGGTAGAGGACAGAGGTAGCAGAGCGGGTCTGGGCACTGGTAGCAGCTGGGTACTATCTTCAAGAGGTGGATGGCGCTAGAGCTATGACCCCAGTTCCCTAGCACATGCCACCTGCCCACTGGGCGTCATCTACAAGCACACATACAGAGACACAATTAGGAAGAATTTCAAGAGAACAAGCTTGAAGCCCCAAGTACAGGGCCTCTCTAGGCACAAGGACGCAGCTCAACAAACTGCAGGTAACTGCAGCGTCACCAGGGAATGTCCCGTCCAGCATCCTCCCCTCCACTTCCCTCCACAGCTTCCTCTATGGGATTTGTGCTGGACCTGTTATCCTGAGGAGAAGGCCTCTGCTAAGGGCAGGATCCTGAGCCTGGAAGTCTGTTATGGAATAAGGAGTGTGGGCAGGGAGCAGGGAGGATCATGTTCTTGGTGTCCTAAACAAAGAACCAAGTAGGACACTCAGAAAAAGTAGAAGCAGTAAGATTTATTTTAAAAGAGTAATGAGAATAAGCAAAAAAAGTTGAGTTCATGGCCTGATAGGGGCAAGTACTGGGTGTGTTAAGGTCCTGGGATTATGGGGCACCTATAGTTGGCCAAGAGTCATGAACCAGTGGGGTACCTGACTTAGCTTGCCTGTCAAGAAGGGGAGTTTTTTGTTTGTTTGTTTTGTTTTGTTTGTTTGTTTGTTTGTTTGTTTGTTTTAAGGAAGATAAAACCAAGGAAAATAAAACAGAATAAAACCAATCAAAATAAACCAGTGTAAGAGATACAGGACTTCAAAACCTTACAAAATCAACAATAGTTACCATAATGCCTTTTGTTGTCTTCAAAATAGCTGCAGATACCTTTAGACATAGTAAAAATCGAACAGAACTGAATAGAATAGAAACAATAAAAACAAAACAATGAATGTAATAAAGGACTTCAAAACAAGCCAAGAGTAAATCCAAAATGGCTACCATAATATATCTTGCTATCTTTTAAATAGCTGCTCCTGCCATCAGATTTAACATAAACAAAACAAAACAAAAGAGAGTAAAATCCAACTCAAAAAAACAAGGCAAATGATACGGTTTTCCAGGCGGGAATCACCTCCTTGTGAGGTCTGGTTCTCTCCCTCCACGGTCTGCAAACGGCGCTGACTCATGGAGAGAGGCTTGGGTCTGCCTGTCCTTGCTCTGGCAGTGGCCTGTGCATGGCACTGGTTTCCAGGCTGGCCAGAAGGGGAATGTTTGACAACACAGATTTTTAGGACAAGTGTAACAGCACCCAATGCCCACTTTGATCCATGGGGATCAAAACTCTAATGCAAATGATATTAAATATAGACCAGGGCCCTGTACTTTTAGGTTTGTGTATGTCTGGGGGTTTGGTGGGGACAGGGTGATCTTTATCTATTGGTTTTCTCATACTTTATCATGGTCATCTTTGCAGTCTGATTTCTCTATTCTTGTCCCACCACTTTCTGGTATTTGCTTGTCCTTTCTCTATGTCCTACATTAAACCCACCACTGCCCTGGAGAAGAAAACCCATGTCACTGCCCCTTTCCCTCTCTCACACCCCTCCCATGCCATTCAAACCCTTACAGCCACCCTCCAGCACCAGCCTCTGTTAGTCAGTTTTTCATCACTGTGACAAAATACCTGAGGATAAGAATTTAAAGGAGGAAATATTATTTTGGGTCACAGCTTCGGAGGTTTCAGTTCATGATCAGCTGGCTCCATTGCTTTTAGGTCTGTCACAAGGCAGAAACAACATGGCGGAACGGAGTGGCGAAAGCTGCTCACTGCGTGTGGGCCAGGAAACAGAGGAAGAGCCAAGGCAAAATACAGCCTTCCAGATTGTGCCTCCAGGGTCCTCCTTCATCCAACTGGGCCAACTGTATCTAGACACCTACCTGGTAATAGCCCGTTCAGCCATGAGTTCATCAATAGATTAATCCACTTTTAGGATCCAATCACCTTCCAAAGGCCTTGGAACACATGAGCCTTTGGGGGGACAGTTTAGATCCAAACCATAACCACAGGGCCTGATGGAGGCCACTCTTCTTTCTTAGGAGAGATTCCTTCGCTTCTGCTCCAAAGAAGCAGAGAAAGGTGGAATCTCCAAAATTCACATGCAGATGAATCACATCCTCCTCTGTAACCAGCAGGGTTGGTCTAATTGAAAAATATACCATTTGGCTCAGCTTTCTTAGCCAGATTTACATAAGTGACTAAGATGGAGGATTCTCCATCCACAAAGACACCTGGACTTTTTTCACTGTGCACAATAAACAGTCACAGACATAGGGCACCAAGAAGATAGGAATTTTGTCTTACCAACCTCCCCAGTACAAGCATTAGCCTATCCATATTTTATAGAATATTTATTTCTACAAGCAAGAAAAATTTACTGGAAAAGTCAACGTCCTTCCATTCTAAATGCACTGTGCCATCTCTGATAACTACAAATCTAGAGACCTTAGGTGCCTCTGTGTCCACGGATCTTAGTTTTCAATTCAAGACACTGATACCAGAAATTTTATTTTTTTATTCATCCTATGAGCCGCCCCTGTAAAATTCTCCATATCAAACAATCCTCAAACATAAATCTACTGAATTGAAGCAGAACGTAACACAGTTTTAACTTTAAACTCTACTTGGCCCGTGTGGTCAAAATCACTGGAAGCTTTTGGATTTCTCGGCACTCAAACTTTTAGTCAGCAAACTGTCACATACATCTACCTGCAAGCGGATGGGACGGGTGTTACCAGATCTCTTGACAGGCTCGCTTCGGCAGCACCTTTGTACAATCTAAACATGGTGATTCTCACTATTTGGGTAGTTGTGTGCTCTAATGTTATCATGCACACTAAATTAGCAAGCACTGAAAAAATACTCTGGGAGAAATACAGGGTTCTTGCGAGATCCGAGTCACAAGATTTTTGTCAGCTGACCGATACATTACTATGATTCGTATATATTGCTGTGTCGAGAAACCTTATTTAATGTGCACTGTTGATTCATTAACAGTGAACTCATGACTAACTGCATGAGCTCTCTGGGAGGAACATGAGAGCCCTTTTATGACTAAGAATATCTGAAAATATTTCAGCACTGGGTCTGGGGCCATTTTAAATAGTGAAAGCTCCAACCCAAAAGCACGAAACAATGAAAGAAATTTTAAAATCCTGCCACTAAGTAAACTATAAAAAGGACTTTGTTCATTTTATGACAGTTTTCTAGGAACTGAATCTTGGTTATCTGTCATCTTTCCCCTGTAGTAGTTTCCTTTTTGCCCTCACGGACCTCTAATTTGGAGCCTGCAAAATCTGAATTTCATTTTTCCTTTTAAATTCTAAATTCCCTTACTGAATACTTCAAAATCCTGTTGTTAGTTTTTAATTGGAATCCTATTCCACCTCACAAATACTGAACCCATATCCCCTGCCTAAACTCAAATCGTTCTCAGCCCTCATAAAATCTCAAAGTTACTGTCCGAATGAAGAAGAAGAAAGAGAACGAGTAAAAGACAGGGGAACAGCAGCCCTTCCTGGGTCTGAGCTGCCCCTTCTCAGCCGGTCTCACACCATCGCTCTCCTGGGTCTCCAGCGCCAGCCTGTGTCAGCGGGTTCCTCCTAATGAACTTCTTCCCATCCAACTGTCCTACCGGTTCTGCTCCTTGACTCATTCAGGGCACCTCTCCCTGAAAACTGATTACAGGCAGGGTTTGAGTCACTTTTCTACAGAGCCACTGCTGAAGTGCAAAATAACTGGGTCCAGAAGAAAGCTCATCCAATGGATGAACAATATGGGATTTTGCCTTTAGTTTCTAGAGGATCATGAGCTGGGGTATCATAAAAAGGACAACTCACATTTTTCTGATAAATCAGTGCAGGGTATATTGATTGGATAATAATCGAATGCTATGAAACAAGACCGCTGGTGGAACAGAACTTCCCAGGGGCCTGTGTCCCCACACATCTGTAACATCATCCTGCAGGGAAATTCCACAGAATCATACTAAGCAGAAACAGCAGTGGCTGCCTGTGTGTGGGTATGTGTCAGTGTGCGCAGTCTTGGAGCCACTGCTCAGATCTGAATTGTCCTGAGTACCCTATGCCATAAAGGGCTGAGGTCAGGAGCAGCGGGCACCTAGGTTCTTAAGGTCTCTTGATCTTAGGCCCTATGTGCTGGACGTGAGAGCCAGTCATAACTACAAATTTCCACACACTCTCTTTTTTTCCCAAATGATACTCAAAAAATAAAAACGTACAGATGATTTAGTATTTTCTCTTAATAGATTAGTAAGGAATGAGTTTGATCTAATTTAATTCTAACCTTATCCACAAATTTTGATTGTAATATTCCTCCTGAGGCCACAAGGGAGGGTCTGGTCTAGGCTTCCCTCTTCTTTCAGTGGTTGCTGGCAATCATGAGGGGTTCATGGCTTGCAACAAGCATCACCCCAATCCCTGCTTTCATTCCCTTGTGTACATGTCTATGTTGACATTTCTCCCTTTTATAAAGACAGTGGTAAGACCGGACAAATCTCCTCCTCATGAGCCCATGACCATTTCACTAATTACATTCCCAGCAACCCAATTTCCAAATGTTCTGAGCTCCTGGGGGTTAGAAGTTCAGCATATAAATGAGGAGGAGCACAGTCTAACCCATACATTCTCCTGTTTCAAAGCCCTTACGAATACATACACTTCCATTTTTAAAATATTGTGTTAAATCAAAAATTCTACTTTGAATTTTTAATTTCAAAAAGCTCACAAGAAATTGCAAAAACAATACAAGGAGTTGTCACATACATGTCGCCCAGAAGGTGGTAGCAATCACGAACTCAGCCAGCCGTGGTGGCACACTCCTGTAATCCCAGCACTTGGGAAGCTGAGGCAGGAGAATCGTGTGCAAGTTCGAGACCAGTCTGGGCTACAAAGTGAGCCCAATGCCAGTCTGAACCGCATAGCAAGACCCTGTCTCAAAAAGACAAAAAAAAAAAAAAAAAAGGAAAAAAGGAACCATAAACTCAACACTGGAACAGTACTGTGAACTCTGGCTCAGAACTTCGTCAGTTTTCACATACAAATTTTAGATCCATTTTTAAGTCCAACAACAGCTACTAAAACTATAACTACACCATGTTTCAAAGATACAAACTACTAATAGTACCAGTAAAACATAATTTCCTGAAGTGAAAGATCAAAGCACAATGTTGTCTATTTTAAGAGCAACAAATAACAGTGTTTTAGCTACTTGATTTGGATTTGTTAAGGTGTCTGCAGATCACTGAGGCATATGTCACTGGATCATAAGCTCAGCTCCATGTCCAAAGCCATTCAGTTCAGGCCTTCACTTTCAACTCTTTTCTGGGAACCCAGGTCATCTCCCCAACAACTCCATCTTTATAGCTGAACTCTAATCCTCACAAGTATTAAAGAAATCATTCTAATATCATTGTGATAGTTCACTGACTTTTTTGGGAAATGCAAGATGCTGTGTAGAAGAGGGAAGAAACACAAAACTTCTGAAATTAATTTAGTTCTGAAAAGGTAAACACCCCCCACATAGGAGGAAAGATCTGGGCTTTCTTTAACACATGTTTTACAAAAAAATTGCTCCATCCTAAAGGACAGGTGTGCAGGACTATGCTGAGGAACAGAATGTTGAAGTTACACTGAGGAAAAAGGGTACCCCTGCAGCAAGTGAGCCGGCTATGGTGGCCTCCTTAAATGTGGGGTGCTAGTCAGTCTTCTCTGTGGTAATGTCCAGTAGACACTGAAGTGCCAATTAACGAAGCTCAGTAAAATAGCGTGCAAAAGAGATTTTGACTGCAGGATGTACCGGATTAATGGGGAGGATGAATTTCAAGTTCCTGGGACCTATGATATAAGCCCGTGACTTTGTTATGGAATGTCAAAGTCATGTCCCACAGTGACAAGGAATCAAACCATAGACAGAAGAGATAGGGTGCAAGCCAATTTACTGAAAGCTATAAAGGCAAAGAAGCAGAGCTCCTGCTCTGTGGGAGGAGGTTCTTAGGGTACCCTCCAGGGGGCTCTTTGTTTAGAAGGGAGCCGGAGCTCTTGTGTAAGCAGCATAATCTCTCCCCTAGAGGAGACTACATACTTTTGGGGTCCAATCTACGCAGAGTTCACACAGAGCCCATGCAGACCCCACACGCCCTTGAGCGAATGGCGCACCCGATCATGCTCTGGGCAGGTCTCAGACAGCTGAAGGACATCTGGAAGATGCTCTTGTGAGACCCCAAAGGATTGTCACTCAGCAGACTCCACGATAGACTTCCTGGCTCCATTTGGGGGCTGCTGGCTTTACTGCCTAGTAAATTCTAACTCCTGTCTGACCGACTCCTGTTACAATAGGCCAGCGGCCACCTTTTCTTTCCTCCTGACACCTGTCTCCAGAGTGGTAAATGTGGAGCGACCTGCACCACCCCATCCTGCTCCAGCACATTAACATGCATCTGAAGCTGTTTCTACACTTCAGCCGCTTTGCTGGGAGGATGAGTCTTTCTGGCTTAGTGCAACATCTCCCCCCGAGGGAGTGGGTTCAATCCCACCCTGTCCCCAAGCAGCTAGCTGGAGACGTGCCCCAACGGGATGGGACCCCAGGATGACTGAAGAGGTCTGTGCTCCTAAGCACCATGCTGAACTTCCCTTGGGATTGAAATGGAACTCAATCAAGTTCAAGTTCATCAAATCTAACTTTGGGTACCCAGCAACCACCTGCCCACCACAGCCCCAGAGACCCACAATTTACCCACCCCAGGCCAAACCACTGAGACAGCAACTCCATACAGAGCCTGACATTCTGATGCTGCAATTTCTTTAAAACGTTGATGCAATTAAAACAGAGATTTAATTTCTGCAAACCTTTATGCAACTTGTCCAGTCACATGTGCTATAAGAAGAGGAACCCACCTCCAGCAAAGTAATTGTGTATTTATTTTAAAAGAAGAGGGAAAGGCTTTCTTGAGAAACTCCTCCAAATTTGGACACATTACAAGCAAATAGACAAGCATTTTCCGATCATCAACTGGCAGTGAAAACTAAGAAGGTCCTGCCAGTGATGTTCCAACAAAACCCCCAGCCCTGCTGGAAGTCGTATTAATGTTACCAAGTCATGGACAAGACCATAGAGCTAACAGAGGATTTGCAAGCTGGCTTGCAATTTGTCAGATGAATTTCCCAATTCACACTCTGGTAGACTCCAGAGGACCTTTGTTTGTCCTCTGCCCTTGATTCTGCCACCTTCTGCGGCATGCAAAGTCTGATGGTGGTAAGAACATGACAGAGCTCTCTTCAAGTAGCTGGTTGTCCTCAGGGGACCATGGGACACCAACTGGTTTTTCTTGAATGCCTGGACAGGCTTCCTGTGAAAAGGAGTGGGCCTCGGGTCTTCATGGAATCTGTGGTCAGCACGGGGGTTAAAGCAAGGTCCTCGCCTATGATTTTGACCTTCCACGAGCTTTATTATAGGACCTAACCTTCACCTTGGACCTATGTCATCCCTTCCATGAGCCTTATTCTTACCGGCCATCTTCCAGGCATGCTATCCAGCATAATTTTATTTTCAGTGCTACGTAGAGACTAAGAGATAATAATGTATGTGGTTATAAATTGTAGTTCCCTTCTGTCTAATGGCTGTTGGCTCCAAGATGCCTTTTTAAACTTAGTCAAAGTCCCACCCTTCTCTCTCTCTCTTTTGCCTGCACCCTTCTTGATCAGAGGCCACAGGGCATTGCCAGTTCACTTTTCCTTTGCCAGGCAGATGAACACACTTGCATCTTTCTGAGCCAAGTGTGCATCGAACTTGGCACCAGGAGCCTCAGTCTTTCCTTCCAGCTTCTCTGCCTAAACGAAGAGTATGCAGTGAGAGGCCCTCTGTCCGGACAGCTGCTGTGAGAGCCGCAGTTCTAGTCCCACGGCAGTGCAGAGCTGCTGGGGAGGTGCGGAGAGCAGGTCAGCATGGCTCCAGAGGGTCAAAGCCGCTCTGTCTCCATAGACGCTGACTTGACCGGAGCCACCCAGCAGTGGCTATATGGAGCATCAGCCTGCCCAGAGCTGTCCTATAGACACAGCCTGGCCAGCAACAGGGTATCTGACCCGGTAATGACTTGGGAAGCTCTGTATCTAGAGAAGTTTGTCTTCTCCAGTTCTTTCCTTCCTACAGTCCTACAGCCTTGTTTCTCAACCTTGGAAATGAACAAAGGAGCTCTCCTCTAAAAAGAGGGAGGGGGCATCAACTGGACCCCACAGTGCAGAAAGGCACTCATTTCCCATAAAAGAGGGCTGCAGAGGAAAGGGAGCACCATAACCAGGGCTGTTACAGGGACAGTTTGTTCACTCACATGCTGCTAAAAGATGCAACTCTGGTGCAGAAGTGAATGTGGGTCTCAGAGGGCTTTACGTGAAGCCTGACCCTTTCCCAGCCATGTGGCCCAGGGCGATTTCTCTACCTCCTAGGCCTCTGTTTTGTTATCTGACACATGGGAAGAATAAAAACAACTGATATATAGAAAGTGACTTTCAATCTAGCAGATGCAAATCATTCAGTAAATGTTAGTCTTATTTATATTAAAAATAAATTTCTGAGGCCTTATTAAAGAGGTATGGGAGTTAACAGAAAAGGGTATTTTCATGGAAAAAGAACTGGGTGGTTTTTTGCTTGTTTGTGGCAGTAGGGGTCAAACCCAAGGCCTCCTGCATGCTAGGCAAGAGCTTCACCCCGGCCCAGAAAAGAAGTTTTGAAGGATGTGCAGAGTTTGACCAAGCAGATAAGAAGAAATGACATTAAGTAATGACACGTGGACAGCAAACAGCAACATCTAGACAGGGACGGAAGGAGAATTTTTGAATTCTTAGGATAATCCTTGTGCAAGCAATGCCCCCAAAATCAAACTTGCTTCCAATGTTGTGAGCACCATACTACAGGACTGACCCTCGTGGTGTACACACACACACACACACACACACACACCAGCTCCTATTTACAAAGAAAGTAGGGTGTAATTTCCCAAGGCCACATTTCTAACAAGTGGCAGAATCAGAATTCGGACCCTGTTGTGCTGACAGACAGAGCTCGTCACCTGGATGGAATAAAAGGGAAACGAGAAGCAAGTGGCTCCTTTCTGCCACTCTGTTTTGTGCTACTACCATCATCTTTGAATATCACACTCCAGTCTCTCAATGCAGACTCACACCAATGACTTTCCAGAAGCTTCCAGGCCTTCAGCCTCTGTTTGCCGCTGCATCCTTGATTCCTTTTGTTCTGCCACTGCCAACTTACTGTCCTGCGCAGCTTCAGGACTCGCCACTTGTCCAGCATACAGGCGGCTGTCGATTCTGTTCCTCTAGAGAATCCCCACCAATGCACAGCCCTGGCAGATTGAGAACATACAAGGAAAAAGCACACAGAAACACAGGTAAGAGCAGGGCAACATGCACAGGAGGGCCACAGCCCACCAAGGCCAGGCACAAACCAACAAGAGTTGCAGCAGGAAATGTGGCCAGAGAGAAGCAGCCATGGGAGTAGCAGATGCAGCAAGGTGACAGCTGGAATGGCACAACCTTCTGACAGGCAAACCCCAGGAGCCCTGAATCCCAGAAACACCCTTGTCTTCACCAAACCTGCTTCAACCAGTTGAACTCCGTCTCTTCCAGACTGAGCTGAAAACTCGAGGTTTTTGGTCACAAGGGTTGAGAAACTTCACACACGAAAGTCTCGTTCCCTCCTCCACCTGTAAATAAAAATGCTCCATTTTCCAGTGGCTTGGTCTACACCGGGGCAAACCAGTTTTGCTGACCTGGGTCCTGGAGGGGTGGGGAGGAGCAATCTGCAGTACAGCACAGAGACAGACAGAGCTGTCTGTCCCAGCCGTTTGCAGTGACCCACCTCCCCCTTCTCCCATGGCTTCGTCCAACCTATAAGCAAACTGCAGCCATCTGGAGAGCAAAGGGATCTTCCCTCCTCTTTACGGGTCCCTCACACATCCAAAGGAAACCATCATCTAGCATCTCCAGGCCCAGCAAACAGACAGCATTTCTGGCACTCGCAGTCTGAAGGGATTCAGGATGACAGATGTAACCCACACGATCTATGACAGATACAGCCTGGGAAAGTGTCGGCGTTAATATTTAATATTATTTAAATAAGTGCCCAGTTTGTCTCACTTAGCACAGCGGGCTCCACTGGGCCAGCAGTGGTCTCCCCTGGTGTCTGGCAGAGCGAGGCTTGTAGAGAATGCTCCATCAGCAAGATGTTCAATAATGCAGGCGCGAGATGCAGATTTGCTTTGAGAAATTACATTAAACTTGTTAAACATGACTTAGGGAGACCTCGAAGCACTGGGTACACAGAATTCACTTTGTGCAAGCGTAGCTGTGTGTGCCATGGAAATTCACCTGCGGGAAATGAAGGTTGCATTGATGACAACATTCAGGACCATTGTAAATAAAGAGCTTTATTAAAATATGGCACTCACATCTCAGTCCAGGCCACAAGGGCAGGAGTAGAGGTTCTGCCCTTCATTTCCCAGGTCTCTGCACCGTCACCCCACTGTGCAAGACTCAGGACTTGCATAAATATCAGCAACTCAATGCCGCTTCACTCTGGAAGCCTGCAATTCACACACTCCTCTACAAATCCTTTCCGAGATTCACCTGCCTGAAGGTGCATCTAATGATTCTTTTTTATATTGCAGTACTGGGGATTGAGCCTTGCACATGCTAGGCAATCAAGCCCTTTTTGAAATTTTATTTTGGGACAGAGGTTTGCTAAATTACTCAGGCTGTCTTTGACCTCGAGTTCCTCCTGCTTCAGCCTCCCAAGTAGCTGGGATTGCAAGCATGTGCCACCCCACCCCATACATTCATGATTTTTTAGAGAGGTGGGACCCATTTGCAATTGCCCTGGAACCATGTAGTAAGAAAGAGCGTGGTCTACTGATGGGGAGCGTGGTGTAAAGTGTCCAAAAGCAGAACTGAGAAATTCTCTCTGTTGGGAGGCACTAATCCTGAATACCACCCAGAGGCTAAGGTCAGGGGGAGATGACAATTTTTCCCACTCCTGTGTCACTCTGGGCATAACCAGGCCATGACCAGAGGGTGGCAGAAAAAAATCATGGGCCAGGGAAAATCCAGGGAAGCACTGGCACTGAGGTTCCTAAGAATACAGGGGCTGTGCCAAGGGCCAGCACCACCACAGTGCCCGTCCCACTCCTCTCCTGCCCCATCCTGCTCCTGGCCCTGCCCCAGGCAAGGACACCAAAGCCTTTGCTCCACTTCCTCACTTTCTTTCTGATCAAGGTCTGATCACTTTCTGATCTGATCAGGATCTTACAGCAACTGAAGTGTAAAAGGGAGAACAGGCCCCTGCATGCACCCATCCTAGGAGGCAGACCAAGGTCCCCTGTCATATCTGGCCTGCAGTGTGCTATGTCCTAGTCACTTTCCGGTCACTGAGACACGACACCCATCGCCATCAGTTCAAAGGAGAAGAACTTGTTTTGACTCACAGTCTGTAGAGCTTTCCGTCAGCAGCTGGCTCTAAGACGGGACGGCATGGCACAGGGGCACGGGCGGAGAATAGTGGCCCATTCGCCATGCAGACAGGAAGCAGAGAGTGAAGCGAGGGTCCGGGAAGGGAGATAAACCCTGCCAGGCCACACCCCCAGTGACCCTCCTCTTCCAACCAGACCCCACCTCCAGACAACAAGTCCCCTGTGAGCCCCATCATCAGTCACCTTCCCAAAGCCCCACCTGTGAGCACATGAGGCCTTAGGGGACAACTAGATGCGAACCATAAGGAGTCACTTCAACCCAGTCCTAGCACCATGTTGGATGCGTCCCTCACTAGAGGCATTCTGCAGCCTGTCCTGTGGAAGGGTGCCGTTAGAGACCCAGAGAGGCCTCCTGCACCAGCCAGAGCTTACACCCGGAAAGGAAGGAAGGTTGCTACCGGTGAGGCTTGCCGGGAAGGTACCACGGGATCTGCCATAGGCAGCATCCACTGTCTCATCCCTGCCCTGTGCAGGTGGAGACACTGGCACCAGCTCTGCCACCTGTGACCTTGGCAGCCACAGTGAACACCGCATGCAAGCACAGAACCACTGTGCTGGTGAATGCCATGCGCTGCCTTAGTGCAGTTTGGTTCTGGATCCTCCAGAGCACAGGACAGTGAGATCCACAGAGACTACAGAAAGAGGATTATTCATGGCAGTGGCTCACAGGGAGAAGGGAGCTGAGAGGCCCCAGGCCCTGCCGTTTGCACACTGGAAGCTCAGGAAAGCCATGGTCAGCCCCAGTGCTATCTCAGAGGCCTGAAGGCTCAGGAAGCAGTGCTGTGAGTTCCCATCCAGAGCTCAAGGCCTGTCCCCAGGGAGCTGATGTCTGAGGACAGAAGAAGGTGACGTGCAGCTCCATAGAGAGGAAAATTGCCCTTCTTCCCCTTTTCGTCCTATCCAGGCCCTGCGGATAGGTTGGTGAATCCACCCTGGGTTTCATCCACTGCGTCCAGTTAAATCCACAATGCAAATCTCCTCTGGAGACATGCTCAGGAACATCAGAAAAATCATTCTATCGACCGGTTGGGCATCCGTTAGCCCAGGTGAGCTGACAACTCAAATTAGCCATCGGAGTCTCTATTCTGAAATGGAGAGGATACTATCTCACGCACAAACTTAGCTCTGTAACTATTTTAGTTTTAACACATTATTGTGATAGAACCTCCTCCAAGCATTTAACTTCCAAGCTGCTGCCAAGATGACTATAAACATCACTGGAAAAAAGCAGATGTGTGGCCTCCTCTGATGAAAGAGCACAGTGCACTCTGGCAGGTTCCCACTCGCCTGTCCTAAGAAAGCCGAGGACAGAACCCAAAGTCTCCACCTGCTCACAGCCACTGGCTACCCAGTACCCACTGAAGCAGGCATCAGGTCTATACCAAGATCCTGCAGCCAAAGCATGACCACTTCCACCAGATTCTGAAAACAGACTGGCAAAGCCCTGGGCTGCCTTGAAATTTCTGGAGAGGTGAGGTATAGATCTTAGGGAAGAGTACTGCTTTTCTTGGGCAGAGATTGTAGGAACACTCAGTTTAAATTGAGATCTCAGTCACTATTTCAGAGAATAATCCATTCTCACTGATTAAATCATTTATTTGATCTTTCACTTTAGCTAAATGATATTAAGGAAACAAGAAGAGCTGGTTATTTGATACACTTTAACTCTGGTTTATCTATGGAATACACCTCTACATCCTTTAGGAAGAAGACTTTTAAAACTGACACTTTAAAAGTAAAAGCCATCATGGATTATGAGTTAACTTTCTAATTTTTTTACAAATTTTATATCTCCATGACATGCATTCCTATTAGTGCACAGTTATGTTATTACTATAGGCAACTAAGTTAGGTAGAAATATTACAGGCAGGGCTAGGCCCTCTAGTGAGCCAGTGCAGAAAATGAGAAGACATTACAATTGTGACTGGTGACATATCTGTTGAAGGCCAGGTCTCAAGATAAAGACTGAATGAACAGCCCGATGTGTCTCCCAGAGAGATAAGCAATAACCAGATTATACTATAATGGGTGTCACCTGGTCCAGTGATGTCTAGATAGACCTCAGTCACTCAGGTGAGTGATCTGAGCATCTGGACCCATCCCTTCCCCAAAATGCCTTCGTTCATTCCAGGCACCCTTGCTACTGGACCCATTCCCCTATTGGGTCAATGTTAGTCAAGGGCTCTACTTGTAATCTTACAGATTGATTGGAGTTTGACCCACGTTGTACTCCCCTCGTGATTTTGTATCCACCTCATGATTTTGCTGCATAAAATCGTTGTTATAGAAGCAGCCTCTGTGGCAAATCACTTTCAGGTCCCCTCCTGTCTCTCGGGAGCTATCTCTCTCAGTAAATCTTTCTTATCCTTAATTTTCGCTGTTTCTTAGAATTCATTCTTAGATGTCAGGGGACAGGAACTCAGGTTGCAAGTTCTAAGTCTTCTATGTCGTTAACAGACATCTTTTCACTTTCATTACTCTATAGGCACACGGACTAGACAGAAGGTAAACTCCTGACTGTGATGAAGTCTGTGAACAGAAGTAAAATTATAGTGCCATCTTCAGGAGACTGAAGGTCTTTCTTTATAAAGCACCAGGCACGGTATGTATCTCATCACCTAAAAGTGGTCCTGGGTCTGGAAATAAATCTCTTTTCCGTTACAGAAAGAGGCAGTGAAACAAAGCACGCACGCTTGCAGTGAAATGCAATCAAATCCTCCAGATAACTGCAGGCTTTAGTGCTCCCGGAACCTGAGGGGGTGTGACTTTCTTGTTTTAAAGCCACAGACTTTTCAGATGGCCAGGAGGAAGGGTGACTAAGGAGGGGTCAAAACTGTCTGTGTTGCAGGGATCTGCCTCTTTTTCCTTAACTTTTTTTTGACTGTTAAAGCTGGCAGGAAACCTGTGCAGTTAAGGACCCTGGCTCTGGGCCAATGGGGTGAACTTGGCATGCAGGAGGGATACGCACTTGGACAAAAGTGCTGGGAAGACCATCGTCGCAGAAAGCGGAAGGTGGCCCCCAGGGTCCGTGTGTTGAAATCTAATCCATTAGGATGGAAACCTGATCTATCTGCATCACCTCCTTTGGTAGGTGAATAGGATTGGATGAGGTCACCAGGGTGGAAATCCACATTTCCATGGGTTGTAACTTCCAAGAATCCCACCAGGTATTGCAGCGGGTTACAGTTGAAGACGCAGCAGCAAAAATGCAGACTCCACAAGAAGGAGCTCTTGGGGAAGCCCAAAGACAATAGAAAACACAGAAAAAACGTCACTAGGGGAATTTGAAGCATCTGGCACCTTCAGCTACAGGGTGTTAAACTTGGGGGTTGGGGGGTGAGTGAGGAGAAAGATATCAACACAAGGGGGCAATGTCACATGCGACTTTGGGATCCACTGCAGGGGGCACCCGCCCACCATAAGCCCTCCAGAGACTACGGTAAGAACCATCATCAGAGGACAGTGAAAAGACAAAGGGACTCCCAAGGGAGGAGGACAGGAGAGGGGGACTGCCTGTCTAGATGACACTTCTCAGCAGTCCTGGGCCAGAGGACTCTGGCAGTAATGGCTTGGGGCAGTCACACTCCAAGGGACATCTCATCCAAGGCTTGGTAGTGCTGGGCTCAGTTCTACAGAATTTGGAAAGCAAGCAGGTAAAACGGCTGTCCATAAGCTTACTTGGGCCACACTTAAAGCAACTGAATGTGTAAAAATTCGAGTTTTGTGTCACACTGCTTTTCAGCAATGGTCCCAGGTGATCATGAGCAAGGTAGGGGCCAATATGTGGGCCCATGTTTGGCTGACTCCCACAGCAAACTTCAAGCAGTAAATACAGCCCAACTCCTAGAAAGAGGAGTGAGACTACACTCAACAGGCTTGTCCCATGGGCTCAGTATCTGTGTTTCCCTCAGAATCTATATGCTGGAACTTAACCTCCAATGCAGCAGTGTTGGGAGATGATTAGGTCACTCAAGTGGAGCCTTTATGCATGGGATTAGTACCTGTTATGGTTTAGACCTAAAATGCCCCCCAGAGTCCCATGCATTGGGAGGTGGGGCCTGGTCAGAAGGGTGACATGACCTAGAAGTATAAATTCTTGATTTTTTTGGTACCAGGATCAAACTCACGACCTCACACATGCCAGGCAGGCACTGTGCCACTGAGCTATATCCCCAGCCCTGGAAGTGTATATTCTTGACCTTCTAACTCAGTTTCTTGACCGTCATGAGGTAAGCAGATGTCCTCCATCAGGGCCTTCCTTTATGCCGTTTCTGCCTTGAAGCCAGTCAGCCATGGACTGAACCACCAAAACCATGAGCCAAATAAACCTCTTTTTCTTTAAGTCATGGGCATCAGGTATTTTGTTCCAGTGATGGGAAAGTGACTCATACAATATCCTTATGAAAAAAGACTGAGAGAGCTCTTCTTTTTCTGTTCTGTGAGGACACACAAAAGATGCAGTCAATGAGGAAAAAAACAGGTCCTCATCAGACATAGACTCTGCTGATCTTGTACTTACCAAATCCAGGGCTGTGACCAGTAAATTTCTATTGTTATGAAGCAACCTTCTGACCCCTTCTACCTGGCTATAGTAGGGGTATTTTAGGTCTATTGATCTCCTATAGTGTTCAGCATGAGCTTTGTAAAAGAACTAGTAATGAATTAACCCTCTCTACAGCTGCAACCCAAATGCTCCACAAGACAGACGCACAGAAAGGGAAAATGGATTTGTGCTGCACCTCACATCTCGCTGGGCTTCAGGGCGATCGTCAGGCTGGAAATCGCACTTCACTCACTGCACTTGGACAGCCCCGCTGTTCTCTGTCGTAGGGCTCTCAGTGAGGGTGAAGAGGAAGAACGAACAAGAGCAATTGCCTGTCAGGGCCAATTTGACTCTGAACTCAGGATAAAGTCAGGTGCCAGGCCACATGGGTCCATTGTGCAGGGTGCAAATGCTCAGCAGGTGGCAAGTGTCTTTAGTTGCACTGTCGTGGCGGCCTGGATGGCCTGAGTCCGTTCAAAATGTTTCCTTTCAAGGCCATTGTGACTTTGATGAAAATCCAGAAGCCCCGCAATGCCAGATCCCGGAACCAGGTGGGTGAGGACACACTGCAGTGTTTTTACCAGCTTGCCTTTTTGTTGGATGGTACTTAGCAGCAGCACTCACCATATTTTTGATCTATACCTGATAAAGACCCTCAGGAAAAAGGACTTCCAGAACTGCTTCAGAAAGTGGCACAAACAATGGGATATATTTGAAGCAAAGGGGAGTATTTAATGTCATATGTCTTTTACTGTAAGAATTTTTTTAATTTGAACATTCACTGTATATTTCCATCACCTCTTGAAAATGTAAGCATGTGAATGTGTACGTGTCTATATGCATATTCACGTATGTAGCTCTCTATCTATAGACAAATAGAACTGTATCTGTATCCCTATGTACTGTATCTATCTGTCACCCCAACCTTGGGAGTTGGGAATCAGAAGAGTGGCTTTGGATAAAACTATTCACCTTCTTCTCACACCATTCCACAGTTCACACCTCCCAGAATGCCTTTCTTGACTCAGCCAGGTCCCCACTCATCTTAGGCAGCCCAAATAGGTGCCTGATTCCCTGCCTCAACTGCACCTAATCTCACTTCTTCCAGTGATGACCCCTAAGGTTCCAAATATCACATTCAACCCACCAACTGCATCTCTGTTGCATCAGTTACCCATCTGCATAGCAGAATTACTGGGGCACCCACTTCACAGGTCTGTTGTCAGTGAGTTTGTTGTTAGGGAGGTACCATGGAAATAGCACCCAGAAGGATGCAGTACATGGTAAGAATCCAGCAAGTGTCATCTCCCAGTCTATGGAAGACAGAAACCTTCTCTCCTCACTTTGCAAATGAAGCATTAGCACCTGTACCTTCTCCCCAGCCTCTCTTCTTCACCCTCAAACTCTGTGGCTTGGTTTTTCCTTTTCCATTATCAACACAGATTTCATAGTAACTGTTGTGTATTCGTGTGTGTGTGTGCGTGTGTGTGTGTGTTGCTAGAGATTGAACCCAGGTCCTTGAACATGCTAAGCAAACACCGACTCACATTCCCACTCCTGTTGAGACCTTCATGATTTGCCTCTAGATTGATTCTACAGTTGAAAACCAGGCAATGCTATTTGTGTTATGACAGCTCTATGAATATGATCGTTGCAAAATCAAGTAACCTGCTGCGATCCCGTGTTCCTTCTCCAATTGCCCTGTGCTACTAAGGAAGAACGCACCAGTCTGGAGTTCAAATGCCTTCTCTTCTTGGATACATGGAGAGATCATCTTGGTCGTTTCAGCAACACAAACATCTAAGCAAAGGCCAGCACAGCTTCCTCCATTTGCATAACAGATACCCTTGTAATATAGATGTAGGGTCGCCCACCAGGCACAGGGAAGACTTGTTTATAAAGACAGTGACCAGTGACATCTTCCCTTTGACTTAGAGCAATCTCTTCCCAGAGACAATCTAGGGAGATGAGCTAGATCCCTCTTCCTCTGCTCCCAAGATCTTCCGGGGGAGGAAGAAAACCTCTCCTCCCAGAAAGGGAAAGGACAGCTTTGACAGCCAGTCTCCCAGAAAGTCAGGATCTCCCAGTTTCCAGGTTCCTCTAGTATGTGTCAACCCACTGTCATACAGCATCCACCCGAACCTGCTGGACACTAAACCCAAGAGACCCAGAGCCTCAAGCTTTGCATTGGCCTTCACATGGGCTGCTTCTCTGTGGGCATCTCTGAGTCTCTCTTCCTATAAGAAAGCAGTCCAAATCCAAGAGGTCTTCATCTTAGGATTCTTATGTAATTACATCTGCAAAGGCCTAATTTCCAAAGTATGTAGGTTCTGCATAAACAGGAGAATGCACTATGCAAGCTGCTGGACCTCTCTGCAGAAGGAAAACATTAAGTTTTTTATTCCCATTTTACAGACTAAGTTGCCCAAGTTATACAGATGATAAATAGCCAAGTTTACACCCAAGCAGAACGCCATCAAAGACTGCACTTGAGTGCCTGCTGTGCTATCCCTGAATGCTTTGGGTTACAGCGATTGTCATAAATTTGTCATTTCTGAGGAGAAGAAGCTATCATGCTTTTAAAAGGAGATGTTAGTTAGACAGAGGAGGCACAAGAAGCCCTGGTCCATGCAAGGACCTGCTGTCCAGCCTCACAGACTTACGGAGCACCTCTGGTGCAGCAGTGTCTGGTACCGTGTGTCCAGCAGACAGGACTCTTGGTGTGGCATCTCCACAGGGCCTCACAGCAGCCATGACCAGAGCCACAGGGAAGGAAACTCCAGGCACCAAATGGGGACAAAGTTCTCAGAGCAAATGTGTGCATTGCCAGGCACTGGGCAAAACATTTTGCGTATGTAGCTCATCTCATCCTCACAGCCCCTCTGCAACAAATGAGGAAACTGAGGCACAGAGAATTCAATAACTTGCTCAGGGTCAAATCCAGGTAGTCTGGCTCTGGAGTGCCCTGTTCGCCTCAGAGGCCCAAGGGCACAAGCACCTAAGAGACAACTTCGGGAGAATACTCAGTTCCAGGTCAGGGTGGAGAAGCAAAGGCTAGAGGTGAAATTAAGGGTCCCAGAATCGTGGATGGGAGGTGTACCTATGCCCTAGTTACTTCTCTTCTCTGAGGCGCAACACCCAACATCCACTACATAAGGAGGGAGAAGCTTATTCTGACTCACGGTTCAGTCCATAGTCAGCTGGTCCCCGCAGAACAGCCCAGCAGAGGGCCTGGAGGAAGACAGCTGCTAACTGCACGGAGCACAGGAAGTAGAGAGGAGAGAGGAGGGAGTGGTAAAGTCCTTCCGGGTCACACCTCCAGGGTCCCGCCTCTTCTTATAGTTCGCCATAAATTTCCATAATCCAATCACCTTCCAAAGGGCCCATCTATGAACATACATTCTTGGAGACATTCAGAGATAACATTACAGAAATATCGTTTCCCCCGACTGTTGATGAGACTCCACTTTAGCTACAGACATACATAGCCTGAGAAATTCCACCCATACTGTAGCCACAGAAGGCATTTAAAACTAGGAGTTAT
>PVJX010016797.1:0-39556 GCA_004027295.1 Dolichotis patagonum
GAATATGTGTGATAGTTCAAACAAATTTTTTTCTTTTTTATCAAAAATGAGATATTATAATACCCGTTGATCATTTTCTGTTATTCAGTTCAGAAAGCCCTGGAATTCTTTCACTATATGCATGCCTTTATACTATTGTGTTATGTTTGATATTATTGTAATTGAAACTATGCTCAACTATAGCAGAGTAAGAGATATGGCGTTAGATACTGTTGATGTCCAGTTGACTTAATGTAAAGTACTGTGTTGCCTATGTTGTCGTCTTCTGATCTGCTCTGTACTGCCCCCTTTTGTTTTATTCTCTTTTAAATAAAAAAAAAAGAAAGAAAGAAATCTTGGAGACATAGGTGTAGGCCTAGAGTTCATGAACAAAACACGAATTGCACAAGAAACACTTCAGAGAATCAACAACTGGGATCTCATATTATTGAAAGGTTTCTGCACTTCAAAAGAAATCACCATCAGAGTGAAAAGAAAACCCACACAATGGGAAATAATTTTAAGCAGCAACTCCTCAGACAAAAGCACTTATATCAAGAACATATAAAGAATTGAAAAACATCAACTCCCCTCAAATCAAAACCCTCTCCAAAAATGGGCAGCTGAGATAAACACACAATTCTCATATGAAGATATACAGATGGCAAACAAATACATGAAGAAATGTTCACTATCACTTGTCATTCGAGAAATGCAAATTAAAACAAGATTAAGATATCATCTCACACTGGAAAAAATAGCGGCCATCAGGAAATCAACTGATTACAAATGTTGGCAAGGCTGTGGGGAAAAAGGACCACTGCTCCACTGTTGGTGGGAGTGTAGGCTGGTGCAACCACTATCGAAATCAATATGGAGAATTCTCAGAAAACTAGGACTGGAAGCTCCATTCAACCCAGGTATTTCCCTCCTGGGTGTTTTCCCAGAGAAACTGAAAAGTTCATATCACAGTGATATATGTGCACCCATGTTCATAGCAATGAAATTTTTAATAGCTAAATCTTGTAAATTTTGGAAACAACCAAGATGCCCATCAAAAAGATGTGATATTTTTATACAATGGTGCATTACTCAGCTATAAAAGAGAATGATCTTGAGGCCTTCATAGGGAAATGGAGACAACTTGAGACTACCCTCATTAGTGAAATAAATAAGAATCATATTTATAAATATCATATTGTGTCTCTAGTGTAAAAAGTAGTAAGAACTGTAGGAGTAATAAAACCTAAAATGTGTAATTGCTATTGTAAAAAGGAAAGAGGAAAAGAAAGTGCTCTAAAGGATATAACTGCAAGGTTGTTTAAGTGTGTAAGATAGATGACCATATTACTGTTTTGTTAGAATGTTGAGCAGAACTGTTAACGGTCTCATTGTTTGAATGTGTACTTTGTATTTTTTAACTTTGTAACTTGAAGAACTATTTCCAGTGATGACAATATGTAACTTATCAACTGGTGATTTCCTAGTATTTTTGTTTTGGTTTTGGTTTTTTTTTTTGTTGTGGTGGTTGTTGTTGTTTTCTTTTCTTTCCCCTTTAGAATTCTGTATTGTTACTACCCTCTTTCTGTTTTGTTTTAGTTATTTTTTCTTCTCTTTAAATAAAAATTTTTTTATAAAAAAATACTATGTAACTGATCAGAATAGGATGATAAAGGCATTTTAGGTCTTCAAGACCAGAAAATAAGGAAGTCAGCAATGGTTGCCATAGTGTCTCTCATTCTCTTCAAAATAGCTGTCCATACCTTCACGTGTTTTAAAATTAAACAAAACAAAACAGACTAAAATCACTCTGAACATAGAATAATAGTATTGCTGGATATCACATCATGACGCCACAGAATCAGCACTGGGTACCTTAGTGTCTCTTTCTCTTCAAAATAGTTGTTCATTTCATTGTGCATTATATAATCAGTTCTCATAAACTGTTTAAAAGTCCTACACATACATGAGTCTGTACATGTATATTTATCCTTTCTGTATTAGATGGAAAAACAAAACAAAACAAAACAAAATAAAACAAATTCCTAGAAACACACGAAATGAAAAAGACATAAAACCACAATACCAGGTGATCTACAATGGTTACTATGATGTCTCTTTTTATCTTCAATAGAATTGTCTACATCATCAGGCATAGTATAATTGAACATAGAAGTACATAACAATATTAATAAAAATAAAACATTGGAGATATTACAGACTTCAAAAGCAGGTAATAGCCAAACCAGAATGGGTATCCTAGTGAATCTTGTTATCTTCGGAGTATTTGCCTATACATTTAGACTTAATACTATGAAACATACAGATTTAAATAAAATCAGTAAAGACAAAACAGAGATCTAACAAAACAGATTCAAATAAGATCAGTCATAATAAGACAATGTGAGTTATACAGGGCTCCAGACTAAGTTAATAGGAAATTAAGGATGGTTACCATAGTATATCCCGCTATTTTTGGAATAGCTGTCTGTGTGCTCAAATCTAGTACAAGTAGACAAACTGGAACAGAATATAATTAAACTAAACAAAGCGATGAGAATAATATGGATTTTAAATCCTAATACACTATTAACAATGTCCTCTGCCTTCTTTTTCTAGATAGTTCCTCCTCTTTCACTTTCACAGGGTGCATTCTACATTTTGGGTCCCACTAACTCCTTTAATTTTTAGATTAGGGGAGCAACCTGCTATTTATCTAAGTGGTTCTGAACCTTTTAATCCTTGAGCTTGATCTTACATTGTATTCCTTTATCTACAAAAGCCTCAAGGTTTTCCTTCATTATAGCTAAGTAGTTCTCCACTGCACATAAGTGTCATGTCTTTCTAACCTAACTGCAGCTACTGGACAAACTGCCCCTATTTCTCTCTGATTCCCTGTCATATAGAGCACTGTTTTTTTATATTTGACTTTCAGTTAATAAACCCTCTTTCAGGTTAATTATATTTCCTATACAGAGCATCTTGGTGGACCCTACCTCTTAATGTACTCTGCCTGTGTTTCTTCTTCTTCTTTTTTTTTTTTTTTAGTGTATCAAGGCCGTCTATGTTAGAGATTACAGCCAACCTTCTCTGCCTCATTTCTGCTATGCTATTTTTCTGCCAATGGGTGTCTACTTTTCTCTCTCATTCCATGGTCTGCCCCATTCATTGAGGCTTCTCTGTCACTGTTCCTGAAATCCTGTTTCTCTCTCTCTCTCTCTCTCTCTCTCTCTCTCTCTAGAATGTCCTTCAGTATTCTCTATAGGGTTAGATTGGTGGTCATGAACTTCCCCAGTTTCTCTTTGTCATGGAAGCATTTTGTTTCTCCATTAATTTTGAGAGACACTTTTGTAGGGTATATCAATCTGGGCTGGAGGTTGTTTTCTTTCAGGGCTTGGAATACTTCACTCCAAGTTCTTCTTGATTTGATGGTCTGTGTCAATAAGTCTGCCATGATTTTGATGGGTTTTCCTTTATAGGTGATGTTTTTTTCTCTGACAGCTTTTAATATTCTGTTCTTATATTGAATTTCAGGGATCTTGATTATTATATGTCTGGGTGTGTGGCTCTGATTTGGTTGTAGGTGGCTGGAGTTCTGTATGACTCATATATCTGAATATCATTTCCTTTTCCTATGCTTGGGAAGTTTTCCTTAATTATTTCTGTGAATAGCCTTTGTATTTCATTTTTGTTTACCCCTGCTTCTTCACTCACATTTTTTATTCTTAAGTTATAGATCCTCTTGTCTTCTAGCCTTTGTATTGTTACTGCCTGATCCTTTGTTATTTTTAAGAGATCTTTCCTTTCATGATCATACATTGCAAACCTGTCTTGATAATCTATCTTTAGTTTCTTTCAGGCAATTTTACCAGCTTTCAATGGAGTTTTTAATTTCCTGGTAATCTCTTTGAATATATTCCATGTATTCTAGGGTTTTTTTATATTCTTCATTGAAGGTTTCTCTCCTTTATCTGTGTTCCTCCATTCTTCCATCTGTGTCTTCTTGAGAGGTGATTAGCATTTCTTTTATTAATCTTCTTATATATTGCTTTACTTGTATTAGTATTTTAGTTTTGAGTTCATCTATAATATCACAAAGATATTTCTGTATGTCAGCTGATGCTTATGTCTGATATTGCATATTTACTGCCCTTGATCTCTTCTGTATTTACCTCTACTGGACCCATGTTCCCTGGGTTGGTGGCTGGAGGCTTTTTCTTATTTCTTTCTCTTATCATATTTCTGGTTTCTTCCATACAGGTGTGTGGTGGAGGTCCCAACCCCTTTCCATATTGGTTATGGTTCTTCTGAAGCACGCTGGCTAGGGATTGCTGCCTTCTCCAGTTTGCTGTTGATCATTCAGGTGCAAACAGGGGTGGTGTAGGCTGGCCCCTCCCCTCTGAGCCAGTCAACCTGTGGGGATCTTCACCACATTAGTATGTTCTGGGTGGACAGAGCCAATTTGGGACAACTTTGGAGGCAATTTCATCCCTGGCTATTGGGTCCTGACCAGGGGCATGACCCAGCCCAAGCAGATCCCACAAATCTGCTCTGGGCAGGGAGCAATCAACCGAAGCCACCGCAGTTTCTGGTTCAGGCCTGTCCTTCCCAATTCCAATACGTTGTCCAGCTTGTCACCCTCCTCCTGCGGGAGGACAAAATTCCAAGCGCTTACCGAGGGTTCGTTCAGGTCACCACACCATCTCTGTTCTCTGTTGAGATGCGTCCTCCTGCTAAGGGCGTTAGGCTCACCAACCCATGACTTCAGCAAGACTGCAAGTTGTACCTGCTCCAGTGAGAGCACTGGGACCACGAATGGGACTGATTTCAGTGAGTGCGCTGCAACTGCAAGTCAGACTGGCTCTGATGAGAGCGTGTCTGGCTCCAGCCTTCTGGCCATATTTTTCTTTTCTTTTTCTTTTTCATTTTCCGTAGTTTCTTCCTGGGTCATGAGAATCCTTCTCCTTTCATTTGGTCCTCTCCATGATAGTAAATTCTAGTGTATGTGTTGTTTCTCTTAGAGAGGCTCTTTACCTTGCTACTTATCGATCTGCCATCTTCTCAGGACCTCATTAGTAATCTATCTTTTGAGGCAAAGTGCTAAATGAAACATACAAATATTTTTCCTGATGAAATAACTTTTCTTCGTTCTTAACCTTCATAACCTTGGATAATGGGACACCTTTTCTAAGTTCAGAAATGTATTTGGCTTTTACACTATTCCATTTATTTATTTAGCTATATCATATGTTTTTTATATTTAGCATGTATCAAATTTTACTAATTAATTATACACACTTTTGCCCAGTATTTTTCATTTGTAAACACATGTTGTAAAAATTTTGCCTAGAAAAGACAACAATTTAAAAGATCACACTGAAGAAGAAACATGCAAGAATTGAGAGTAATTAATTTTCCATCGAAGACATGTGTCTTTGTTACTTTCTGGTTGCTGGGCAAAATACCTGACACCACAAATTAAAGGGGGAAAAATGTATTATACCTTACAGTTTGTAGAAGTTTCAGTATACAGCCTGTTAGCTCCAAGGCAGGGCAACATGGTAGAGTCAGGTGAAAGGAAAAATGGTCTATGGAATGGCAGGCAGAAGGCAAGAAGCAGCAGTATTAAGCTTCCCTTTTTCCTTTTATTCAACCCAGGCTTCAAACCTATTGGTCTGTACTACACACATCCAGTATAGTCTTTCCATTATCCAGAACTGTACTAAACCAAGCAGTGGTTTGCTACCACACACTATTAATTGATATTCACACACTCTAGTTCCAGCCATCTCTGAAAAGTCCAACCTATGAGTGCATGAAACTTTGGGGCAAACAGGTAAATAGAAACCATGACAATACAGTACAATCATTTCTGCTTTTCTGGTGAGAAAAGAGGCTCATAGAACTTCATTTTTCCAAGGTTACATGATCAATAACTGGTAGACTTGTTATATTTCATGTTTAAGATTTTCTATACATACTTACTTTTCAAAATAATTGTAACTTATATAGATGTGTTTTAATTTTCCACTGAACTGTGTGTATTGCTTTGTTTCCTCATGGTTCAATTGCCATTAAAATTCTGTCAACTTGTTAGCTACTGTAACTGAACACCACAGATATTTCTTTGCATATTTAACAGTTTTTGTGACTTACTTCTCCCAAAAGAAAGGCTCCTTTTTAGCTGGAAAATTTTCTTCATTCAATGTTAGGTGGTAATATAGAGTGGTGAGTTTAGAAAATGATTTGTAAACTTTCTAGTTTAAAGTTTAAAGAAAATCACATTTTGATTGGAATTACATATCACCGGACCTTGTCTAAAATAATTACTTCTTCATGGTGCATTTTTCCGCATGTGATTGTATTTCATTGCTAATTTCACTGTGTCTATTTTCTAGACTTTGATTCTGTCTTTCAGTCAATAGGTGACTGCTACAAATATTTAATATGAAGTGAAACACTCAGATATTAGTGGTTAGGACTTAATTTGCTATAGCTGAACTTAGAATGCATGCGATTGAGAGCAGTGATAAAATTAGAAGCAGAGAGCCCAGTTGTGTGCACAAATAGAAAAATAGTGGAGACAGAAATGAAAAGACCAGACCTTGTGATTAAATGAATGCAGAAGTTCAGGAGTGAAGCAGATAAAATCAGGGCACCAGCCACATATAAGCTGAAGCTATAATTTTTTGAAGAAAATATTGAAACATAACAAATGCAAAGATGATTATAATTATAGGTGTTATTTTTCATAATTTACAGCTTTGAAATGAAATACTTTATAAACAGCATTTAAAGATAATTTCTAGACAATACATCAAACATTAAGGTTATTTTCAGGTATGATCAAGATATCTGAAATAGTTTGAAATGTAACAATTTGCTCCATACCTGATTTAATTTTCAAACAATGTTTACTTTGCTAGAATCTCAGGAAAACATCTGGCCTCCATTCTAGACAGCTAGATTAGTGTGTTCAAGTCTATGTAAGTGCTTATATTAACATTTACCTGAAAGATATAATATGATGTCATATTTTTAAAAATGTGCCTCATAACCATTGTGCATTTTTCTGCAGTTAGACAATATTATTACCCATAATTCCATTACCTTACTTATTATTAATTTTCTCATTGTTATCAGACCTCAAATATTTTTCAAATTATTGCATTAACATTTTCTTTTTTGTCTCAGATTTTTCTGTCATTCTGATAGGTGAAATGTACAAGATCAACATTAAATTAAAACTAAACACAATGTAATCAAAACATGATATCATCATCGTTTGGTACATAGCCACTAATGAATGGAAATATTTCATCTTGTTATACACTAATGTTCTAGGAATGAAAGTAAATTACACAGAAGGATTGCCAATAAGACAAATGGGAAATGAATGAACAAATTGCAATGAGAAGATGAATGATTAATCTAGCAATATTTCTATGTTATTTCTTTGTGCTGCACTCTTGAGGTGCCAATATCATTCCATTATTTAATCCAAGTTAATGTTATTTGAAGTAATGCTTATTACAAGGAACAATAGGAGATAAATATCAGTGATGGAGTAACAGTAATTAGAATATTTGCTTCATTTTTGTGTTAGTGTTTTATTAATATTTTATGTATCAAGAGTATTTGGATGCAAGAGTGTTTACAAAGCATCCTTGTATGCTTTATATTTTGATTCTCCTAACATTTTTTAAAAGATATTTTAACTCTTAAGAGAAATGAGACTTAAGTATATTTGCTGAACACATCACACTGGTAAATATCAGAGCTTTCATTTAATTTTGGACGTTATGATTCTAAATCTTATCATTTTTCTTATATTTTAATCTTTTTTTAAAATAAATGTGATGAAGTATTAGTGGTTAATTTTCAATTGCGCTAACATCCAATGAGTGCTAGTTATTATGCTATGTGATACATTTTTGTTGAGTTAATGTATCCTTCAGGAAAGAATTTTCTCTTAAGTTTATAAAATCAAAATAAATTTAGGCACTGTGTATATACCCCTAGTTGAACTGGAAGATGATAGTCTTTTTGGTAAGCAAATCTGAATACACTAGTTTCACCCTAATCCTAATTTTGATGTTGAAGAGTACCATGAATTGAATAAGCATTAATATCCAGGTACCACATGCTGCCCTTTGTTTTATTTGGGTCAGCTTTATCAAGCTAGACAAACAACATAACACATCTCACTGCAGTGTATTACATGGACTAATGAACTGTTAGAAGTATGATAGTTACTTCTCTTTAAATGGAAGGAGACGTTTTTAATGGTTTCAGAGATGAAAGGTAGCTTTCTGTAAGCAGGGAAAATAAATAAATGTTTCTAACAGACTTTTAAATAGTTTTGGAATGAGGGTATTTTCAAATCAAGATTGGGGCCTGCTTTTTTATTTTCTAAAGTGCATCTTAAATAAAGTAATGATTTTAAAATTACATTTTAGATTTTAGGAGGTTAGCATTAAACTTTTTACATGTAAAGCATAATTTGTTTAAAAAGGATTGTTGTTAATTCCTCTTTAAATGTGTTAAAAAATTCACCGGTGGAACTAAATGACATTGCTCTTTTCTTTGTGGTAATCTTTTTGCTTGCTTGTTTGTTTTTGTTTAATTTCAAAGAAAAAAAGATAAACATAACAACACAACAGAGTTTGAAAACAGGTTAGTAGGAGAGTTACAATAATTAGCATATTGCTTATTGTTGTCTTCATAGTAGTTATTTGGAATGTGGATAGAGGCACGATATCTTGTTCAAAGAATGTTGGCACATACCTTTCTTTTCAATAAACTAAGAGAAACTGGCTGTATAAACTATCTTACCTTTCTTATGTACACACACACACACACACATATATTTTCTTTTTCTCTTGACTCAATCCCTTGATTACTGTTATGTACATATTTTCTATTTCTTTATGACAGTCTTGGAAAGTGGCTTATTTTTAGGAATTTATCCATTTTTTCCTACCTTATTCATTTTGTTGATGTATAAACATTTGTAGAATTTTCTTATGATTCTTGTTCTTCTGTAGTATCAGGTTTGATGTCTCCACTTTCATTTTTAATTTTATTAGAGTCTTTGTCTAGAAACTGTTACTTGTATGTATCTTTCCTAGAAAAACAACTCGGTTTCATTGATATTTTGTATTATTCTGTAGTTCCTTTTCCATGTATTTCTTACTTAATACTTAACTATTTCCATTCTTTTACTAACTTTGAGCTTAGTTCTTTTTCTCCTTGAGACATACAGTAGAGTTGTTAATTTCTGATCCTTTCTTCTTACTTCATTCAGGCACTTACTGCTATAAAATTTCCTCTTTTTTGCTGAATCATATAAGGTTCTAATTGTTTTTATTTTATTTTTTATTTTAATTTTTATGTTTTTATTTAAGTCCAAGATATTTTTTTTTTGTTTCCCTTTTGATTTTTTTTTTAGACAGAGTCTCACTATGCAGTTTAGGCTGGCCTTATGCTCATTTTGTAGCCCAGGATGATCTTGAACTGGCAAAGATTCTCCTGCCTCAGCCTCCTGAATGTTGAGATTATGGGCAAGAGCTACTACGCCTGGCCCCTTTGATTTTCTTGATTAATTGGATGTTCAGAAGTATGTTGCTTAATTTATATATATATATATTGTGAATTTAAAAATTTTCCTTCTATTTCATTCCCAACATTTGTGTCTGGACGCAACAGAACTGATAACAGTATTTTGAAGTTATTTACAACTGCATATTCATTGTAACATTATACATAACAGGAAGATATGTAAATAACCAAATGTCCATCTACAAAAGAAGGTATAAAGACAATTTAATATATGCATGCCTTGGCGTACTGTTCAACTTTAAAAAGAAAGATAGTCTGCCATCGTTAAGTATATGGTTGAACCTGGAGGCCATTTCCTAAATGATGTAAATCGGTCTCAGAATGCCGGACTCCAAGGTTTCACTTGGAGATAGTGAAGATAGTCAAACACACAGATGCAGAAAATAGAATGGTATTTTCCAGGGGCTGGGAAAGAGTGATGCAGAAATGGGAAATTGTATCCTTGATGGGTATAAAGTTTCCATTATGCAAGAGAAGAAGCTTCTGGGGGTCTCCTGTACTCCATAGTAGCCATGGTTAACAACATTTTACTGTGTATTTTAAAAATATTTTTAAAAGGCAGATTTTATGTTTTTTGATTTTATAAAAAACAAAACACAACAAAACAAACAAATCTCCAAAACAAAGATCACAGAAAGTCACAAGGAAATAGCTCAATACAGTGGATACATTTAGTATCTTGATTATTACCATGGTAACACCAGAATGCAAGTGTTCAGACTCATAAAGATATTTACATTAAATATCTGCAATATGTATATATCAGCTATGCCTCAATAGCTAGCAATAATGAAAAATGTTCCTATTATATGCATGTTCTATAAGTTTGGGTAATATTTATAATTACAGAAAATGATTCGTTAGGGATTTGTTGGAAATAAAACAACTGCCAGTCAAGCAAGTGTGATGCTGCAAGTTAATAAAATATAAGTGGAAATCCTCAGAAGTAAATAGTCAAATAAATGTCGTAGTGCTCTGGATAAAATTATTTTGGGGAAATGTGAATATTTTAATATGTAATCTTTATTCTTAGCATTTCTTATCAAGCAATATCTGTTCACAGTCAGGGAGCGAAAATAAGAGAGCTTGCTGATCTTTGGAACTCTGCTACTGCTATCCACTGCTGAGCTTCCGCTAGAACTGTCAGAGCAATGATTGGAGCACAGTAGAGTTTACTGACAATCTTTCTTTCTGGGAGACCAGGACTTTCTGATCCATGAACAAGCTTCACAACCCTACCACATACATTGCAAATTTTGAATGAAGGCAGAGAGTTTTGATTTTGTAAACTATCCTGTGTAGATTCTCTGTAATTTACAGGAAATTTTTAAAGAATCTAACTCAGATAGTGCCAGTATGTTCACTTTTATATACCTGCAAATATGCAAATGAAAGACTTAAGGGCTTAACAGGTGGAGAAAAAGAGAACTTGGGTTCCTGGTGGTAGCTGGACAAGCCTGCCTATGTCTGGGCATAAAGGGGACAATGTTTGAGAAAATATGTGTAGATGAATCCTAATAATATTCTTGTAATGCAAATTCACAAAAATAGAAAGATTATTGATCTAAAGTGTTCAGAGCAACTTATTATGGCTATTGTACAATTGTGCCATTCCATAAAAATTCCCAGAACTCACAGGTCTAAGGAAGTCCTAACTTGAGTACAATACTTCATACAAATTGCCAAATGTTCTTTTCTTCTGTAATTTTTCAGCTGTCTAGTTCCTAAGTGCATGGAAAACTGATCATGTATGTAAGTAACAAAATTCTCAGTGAAAATATGATTTAAGCTTACATGAAAAATATGTGTAAGAAAAATATTTTGTGCTCTTCTTTGATTCTGATAAACCAAATTATTCTATCCTTGCATTTTCCTATGAATAATGGAAAGTTATTATGTTTATCATTGAATCTGAAAATAAATTACCAATATGTATTATTTTTATCTCTGTGGTAAAGAAAAGTATATCATTTTGATTGGTTGTTCTTTTATTCTATAATACTGTTCCAGAACCTTTTTAATGCATCACTTTTGTCATAGATTATTTGAAGCTTTCAAAATATAGCTATGACAATGAAAAGTGTGCTTTCCAAGTGAACAAAATTTGTTTATCGAAAGCTCTAATGTAACAAAGTTGGTTTATGGTAGGAATTCAAAGGGTTTAGGATTAAAATGTCCTGTTTTGAACTACACATCCCCTGCCTATGAACTCTGTTAGGTTTTATAGGTGAACAAACCCTTTCATCTCATCTTGGAAGTAACACTGGAGGATAACATTTATTTTCAAACAAGGCATGCTGGAGGAGAGTGTTCATGCTAATTTTCACTTTTTGAAGATTTTAAGATCTTTACTATGAAGTAAAACAAAAAATTATGAAAGTATAGTGTTTTAAATATTACTTTTTTAAAAAAAGACATTGGGTGCTTTTCTGTATAAACATGGTTTCCTAAAGCAGTAACAAGCTGTAAAAGCTGACATATCATGGAGAGGCAAATTCTATTTATAATTTCATGTTGAGGCCTTATTAAAATTCAAATTTTGAAATTCTTCATCAGTACAAGTTACTGGCTAAGGAAACCTTGTTTTTGGTGATCATTACACAGCCTTGAATACCTAAGTAATAGCAGAATATATATGCTATATTTTAAAGTATCTGAGAAATATTTATTACATTCTTCTTTTCCTTTGCATGATTTTGTGGAAAATCATGTAATAAAATACATTATCAGATCATGAAATACAACTTGGATTACTTCTTCTCAATTTTTAGAAATGTTATTATTCACAAAATTAATAATTGTTCTGAGATGCTTGAATATAGAAATCCTTATCAACTTCTAGTCTTTTATGACTTTTGACAATAAGATGAAGTACAGACACACACACACACACACACACACCCCTACCTCAGATTACTGGGATCTATTGTTTACTTGAAAACATGTTTAATATAAAATTTTTAACACAGTGTGATTCTTAGTATTACTCACATTAAAGAACTATGATTTATCACTAATTATAAAGTTCCTAAAATTTTTCCTATTACTATTAAAGCAAATAACTCACATAAATATATAAGGTCTAAGACTTTCTGTGTAATACAAAGTATAAAAAAATAAACTATTATTTTACATTTGATGATGTTATTTATAGATATACTATGCAGAAAAATTTAATGACACTATAGTAGCAGATACAAATTACAGTATCTTCTTTCACTTCAAGAATGTACAAATCAATGTGATGCAAGTAAATATTAATAAAGTCATATTTTAAAGTCTATAATGTAAATACACTTAAGAAAATAAACATTTATTTGAAGGATGAGTTAAAATTGCATCTATTTATAAATCAAGAGGCGAGAGTGCTTGGTGATAGGAGAATGGAGATAAGCATGCTGGTACCTTGCAGCTGAGCACAGAGCAAGAGTGGGGTGGTGGAGGATTCAGAGATACGATGTTTACCTCCTGGATCGAAAGATTCTCTTCAGAGGATTTCTCTGAATCATCCATCTTCTTAGGCCTACAACAAAGCAATATGATGGAAAAAATTAAAATTTAATTTCTTTTTTGGGACTTTTTTGCTCATTTGACACAGGTCCTGGTGAATAGAACGTATTTGTATTGTAATTGCATTTTTTAAAACTTTCAACTCTGTGTCATGGTTATTCTAGCTTGTAAATTGAAAGATTTTGTCTTTATAAATTTTTTCTCCTTTATGATTTGCTGTCCTGTTCCTTATTGTTCTTTAGGTCAACCATGAAACTTAGGCTAAGTGCCTTCATAGCACACATTAAAATTTACTTGTTACTTTGAGCACTTTATCTAAAGTTTGCTGTAATGCACCAGAAAAAAAAGCCATTCAACTTTGCTATTCATAAAAGACTGTTTAATGATGATATCCAAAATATAAACATTTACATATTTCTACATTAGTTGATCCACCCAGTAATTCCTCGGAAACCAAAGTTCTTCACCAACTCAGTGATCTTCATTTCCTTCTTCCTCAGATTTTTGAATAGGCTGAAAATATTCTGCTCTGTGAAAACAGAGCTGGATGATATTCTTGGTTGGTTGGAGCAATTAATCCTCTGTGCAAGGTATGCTACAGTTATTTAAAAATAATTATATTGATCTATCCAGGAATGGGGAGGAGGAAAAATGGCAGAGTGCTAAGTATCAGCTACTCAGCCTTTCCTGAACAAAGTTCTGAGAATCTGGAAAACTACAGCCTTCAGAGAATCCAAAGGGAGTACAGGGCACATAAGAGCTACAAAGGAACTTACAGTGGAGAAGAAAAAAAAATAGGATTCATTATTACTGAAGAAACAGCTCACTATGGCAGATCTGAGATATGCTGTCCAGCCAGAGCAGCTGTGTAGCTGCCCTGGTGGGTGGGCGATGAAAGCACCTTTGTTTTTCACTGAGAGTCTGAGATCTGATCTGGACCAGGAGAGTCTGGTACAGTCAAGGCAGCAGTGAGTCCATGAGACAATGTTTCCTGAGTGGTTCCTTCCCCAGAAACAGCTGTTGGTGAGTAAACTCAAAAGCTGCCCAGTGCACAGTCTTTCACAGGAATAATAACAGGCAGGAGGAACCACCACTTTATTTTAAAGGACTCAAGGCTGGAAGTCCAGCAACAGAATAGCTGAAGGGTCACTTCACTGACAACTTTCATGAGTGGAGAGAGGGAAAGATCATCTAGTCACATTAGACAGCTGGCAGTTGGGCAAAAGACTAGGGGAAATTCTGCCAAGAAGCAGGAGCTGGGAACACTCAGACTCCATTCAACTGGAGGCCAAAATCAGTCTTAGCCCTGGCTACAAAGGACTGGAAACAGCCCCCTGCTCTGTGACTAGCAGTACAAACAGGCAAGCAGATTTGGCTAACAGCGAGACAAGGGCATCCTCATGGCCAGTGGTGCAAGGGGGCAAGTCGGCTTGGCTGGTGATGGGACAAGGGAAGGTCTGATATTTACATGTAAATGAAAACTGTCTTTGGACTTTTTGATTTGCCTCAATATTCTTTTGTTTTCTCCTTCATTCTTTCTCTCTTGTCCTCTTATCTAGCTTGGGTGGTATCCTTTGTCCTTTAGCCTTGGTTTCACTATATTTCTCTTCAATTATTACTCTGTTTTGACCCCATCCCTCCTAAATTCACTGCTCCAAAGGATAGAATCACTCTACCAAGGCAAAACTTACTGTGTACCAGCACTTGGTTTATACTGGATGTTGTCGTATAACCATAGATCTTTCTCCTAGGGTTAGATATAACAGATTAGCAGTTACCGCAGATCACCAGTTTCTAGGCTGTGCTTGATGATATTGTTATTGCTAATTGTGCTATTTTAGCCTAGATGCCATATTTGTTGTTACAACTAATCATTACATGAAAACACTGTGATAATCTAGGGTCACAATCCTCATGAAAGCCCAGTACCAAAGGACTAGGTGTTGAGACAAATGGATAGTAACTCCTCATCCCTAATAAAGTGAGAAAGCAAAACCTTGGAACAGACACAAAGTCCAACGGCAGCTACACCTCAAAGACATGACAGAAAAATAGATAATACCTAGAGAATCTTCAATACCAGTGATAAAACTGCCTAACATAAGAAAAATAAAAACAACAACATAGTAAACAAATTAAAATTAAAAATAGAAAATGATAAGATGCAGAAGCAAAATGCAATTCCAGGATTTCATCCCATCAGGATAAATCCAAGGGACAAAAAAATATAGGAACTCACAAGTCATCCACTGAATCTTCTGGAATGACAGCAGCAGAAATATATGCCTATAGAGGAAAGCAGCACAGAAATAAATTCATAGGCTAAAAAAGAGATGACAACCATAATGAAGGACTTGCTTAGCAAATCTAGAGTACATATAGACTAAAAAAACTAGATGGAGATAGAAAAAAATCATGGAAATCATGAATGCTTAACATAAAGAACTGTAATTCATAAAACAGATTCAAACAAATATCCAAGAAATTAAAAATTCCAATGAAAATTTGCAAAACGTTATAAAAGGAATGAAGATAGAATATCAGACCTAGAAGACAGAAGTGTAGTTAGTGAACACAAAAAGAAAGTTCTATTAAAAATAGCAAGGAATCATGAAAATCAATCCAACAAATGCAAAACGATGCAAAGAAGAACAACATAAATTGGTTGGAGTCAGTGAAAAGAGCAAGGCTCAGCACAAAGGACATAAAATATGTTCACAGAAGTAATAGCAGAAAAAGCCCCAGCATGGAAAAAGAACATGACATACAGATAAGCGAGGCACAGAGAATTCCATTTAGTCATAACTAAAATAAACCCACACACAAGGCATATAATAATCAACATTCCAGAAATTAACACAAGAACAGAATATCAAAAGCTGTTATAGAAAGGAAACAAATCATGTATAAAAGAAAGCGTATCAAGGTCACAGCAGACTTATCAACACAAACTCTTAGGTCAAGAAGAGCTTGTAACCAAATATTTCAAGTCCTGAAAGAAAACAACTTACAACTCATATTGATATAGTTTGTAAAATTATCTTTCAGAATTAATGGAGAAATAAAATGCTTCTGTGACAAAGAAAAACTGATGAAGTTCATAAAATCCAATTCAGTTTTCCAATGGCTTTGAAAGATATTCTACAAAGAGATAATAAAGATTCTAACCTCACAAATGTACCAATAGAAAGAAGCCACCAGGAAGGGCAAACAATTAAACAGAAGGGAAAGTCAGGGAACCATTAACAGGAAAACAGTATGGCAACTCAAGCCAATATATATGAGTTATAACCATCAATGTAAATGATGTTAATTCACCAATAAAAAGAAATAGACTTGCAGAATGGATCAAGAAATCTGATCCAACAATATGTTACATTCAAGAAGTATATTTAATTCAAAAAGAAATTCATAGACTGAAAGTCAAAGGATGGAAAACAATACTCCATGTGATGGGAACTCAGAAAAAAGCAGGAGTAGTTATTCTACTTGCAAAAAAGAGTCATACCTGGAAGCAAGTATTACCCTGATACCAAAACCAGAGAAGGACATAATGTAAAAGAGAACCAATGTCCCTAATGAATATAGATGAAAAACTCCTCAATAAGATAATGGAAAACAGAGTGCAGTAAACTATCAAGAAGATCATACACCATGACCAAGTAAGATTCATCCCAGAATGCACAGATAGTTCAATATATACAAATAAATAAATGTAATACACCATATTAACAAAGCCAAGCAGAAAATTATATGGTCATCTCAATAGATGCAGAAAAAGCATTTGACAGAGTCCAATGCTCATTTATAATAAAATTCTGTAGAAAATTGGAGTAGATATTCTTTATCTCAGATTGATAAAAGCAATCTATGAAAAACCAACAGACAACATCATATTGAATAGTGAAAAACTAAAATTAAGAACAAGACAAAGATGTCCACTATTACCAGTCTTAGTCAATATAGTTCTTGAATCATTAGCCAGAGTAATTAGACAGAGAAATAAATAACAAGAATTAAAACAGGAAAGGAAGAGGTTAAATTATCTTTATTTGCAGATTACCTCATACTCTACAATGAATAGCCCGCAAACTCTGCCAAAAGACTTCTAGACTGAATAATCAGATTCATTCATTCAGCTGGATACAAAGTCAACATGCAAAAGTCAATAGCATTCCTGTACACAAATAACAAATTCACTCATAGAGAAATTAAGGCAACCATACTCTTCACAGTAGCACCAAAAAAAAAAAATGTGATGCTTATGAGTCAATTTAACAAAGGAAATAAAAGAGCCTTATGTTGAAAACTACAGTACTCTGAAAAGGGAGACAAAGAGAATATCAGAAAATGGAAAGATATCCCTATGCCCTTGGGTAGGAAGAACCAATATAGTAAAAGTGGCCATTCTCTCAAAATGTTATATATATATTTAATCCAATTCCAATAAAAATACCATTAGCATACCACAGAGAACTAAAATTTATTTGGAACCAGAAGAGACCTACAAAAAGCAAACAAAATGAAACAAAAAATTTCTAGGCAACATAGCAAAGCAGGGGGCATTGAAATCCCTGGTTTGAAACAATACTTCAAAACTACTGTGATAAAAACAGCATGGTACTGGCAAATAATTAGACCTGAGGATCATCAGTGGAACAGATTAGAAGATGCAGAAAAAACTTCAGACACAGCCACCTTATCTTTGACAAAGGGGCCAAATATAATCATTGGAAGAAAAACAGCTTCTTAATAAACAGTGCTGGAAAAACTGCCTTTCCACATGCCAAAGACTAAAATTAGTCCCTTGTCTATCCCCATTAACTAAACTAAAATAAAAATAGATCCAAAATCTACATATTAAAATAGAAACACCAAATCTGCTGGAAGAGAATATAGGTAGAACTGTTGAAGACATATGTATAGGCAAAGACTTCATGAACATATCCCAGATGGCATAGGAAATGTTACAGGGAATCAACAACTATGATTGCATTTTAATGCTTTTTCACAAAAAAGAAATCACTACCAGAGTGAAAAAGTAATGCACAGAGTGGGTAAAAGTCTATGCAGTTGTTCTTCAGACAAAGGACTAATGTATACAAGATATAAAGATTGAAAAATTTAGACCCCAAAATTTAAAGACCCAATCCAAAGGAATGAGCATCTGAAATTAATAGACACTTCTCAAGAGAAGACATATAAATGGCAAACAAATATATGATAACACATCCAATATCACTGATCATTTGAGAGATACAAGTTGAAACTCTACTGAATTTCCATCTCACTCCAAAAACTATGGCAGTTATCCAAAAATTGACCACTAGCAAATGCTGGAGAAAAAGAAACACTTCTCCACTGTTGGTGTGAGTGTAAACTAGTATAACTGCTGTGGAAATCTGTATAGAATTTTCCTCAAAAAACCAGGACTAGAGGTTTCATTTGACCCAGCTATTTCTCTTCTTGGTATCTTCCAGAAAGAATTAAAAACCTTATACCTCAATGTTTACATGTACATGCCTACTTATAGCAGCACAGTTTGTAATAACTAAATCCTGGAAAAATCTCAAATAGTATGACTGGATAAAAAAGACATGTTTTTTTTTAAACAATGGAATACTACTCAGTCATAGAGAAGAATAAACTTGGGACATTTATAGCTAAATGAATGTACCTTGAGACCATAATCTTAATTGAAATAAATCAGACATATGTGTAAATATTGCACTCTTTCTATGGTATGAGAAACTGAAAGTGTAAATAAGAATCAAAATATATAATAGGGATTCTGAAATAGAAGAAATTGTTTAAAAGGAAAGGGGAATGCTATAGTAGGAGGAGATAAAAAAGGAAAAGAAAAAAATGAGGAAAAAAGGATAAAATGGAAACAAAGCATTGTAAATAAGAAGGGAAAGAAGGGTTTAAAGGAAGAGAGGGGAAGGAGAGAACAAAAAAGAGGAAATAAGACATTCCATGTACAGGTACAAGTTCCTTATGATGAATGTGATCACTATATATATCTAAACTATGTCAATAAACTTTATAGATATAAAAAAGTTATTTGTATTTTGATAACATGGTTAAGCTTGCAGAAGCAAACAAATTTCTATCACTTTAAAAATCCTGTTACACATATGTATGTCTGAGTTTGCAATTTATTACACACTTTTATCTATATATTTACAACTTAATATTCCTCTTAGACACATGAGCTTTTCTAGATCTATGTCCTTTTTTGAAGACATAATCATAATACACAAAACACTTAAATAGTTTAGGCACAAAACATCCTAGTGAAAGGAAAGCTGATATATGATAATCCAATTTTATACTTCTTTGCCAAGCTCATGGACAATGAAACATTTTTGTTTGCACATGTATAGATTTATTACTCGTGTTTTTGATTTCGACATGATCTTTTACGTAAATATGATTGCCTTCGATTGAAACATCTCTTTGGATAAGAGACTACAGCTGGGAGGTTTTGGCAGATTACGTTATTGTTCCAACGCTTCACTCCTTTGGCAGTAATAGGATTACACAACCATGGTCTGCCATATGTCTGTACAATACATTCCCACCACTGGGAGGACTATACTCCCAACTCTCAGATCTCAGATTAGTAAGCAATTTATTTTTGGCTAGACAGTAACAAGTATAATACAAATAATGCCTTAAAAAGCATTTGTGTGATTGGGCCTCCTTTTTTATTCCTCTACACAACAATGAAATGAATATGCTGGGGGAGCACTCTGATCAGTCCCCAGGGGAAGAAGGATAACAGAACTGTGGAAAAGAGCCAACCTAGCCAGGTTGACTCCATACCAGCCATCCCTCTGCCCAGTGACTAAGCACAGCTAAGATCAGCAGGGACAGAGTCCTGGTGTGATTCAGCTAAGTGTAGACTAGGATTGACAAACCCTAGCCTGGCCACCTACTCACGGGCTAATTAAAATCTTACTGCTATATGCAACTGAGAACTGGTGTTTTCAGCTCTATTTCTGTTTTTAAAATGCACCCTTCTTGTAGCTATACATAGTTAACTGATATAGAGGGATATTTGTACAAACAGCTGAAATATAACTTTCACAAATTATTTCTCCCATTATTAGAGCCTTATTAAATGCTGTACAGTCTTATTTTCTTCCATAATTATACTATATTTTTAGTTTTCTTTTTTTAGTTATAATTGTTATAATTTTCCTTCACTTCTGAATATAGAGACAGAGCTAGAGAAAGAGATAGAAATGGAGAGATGATAGAGATAGTAATGTCTTTGATACCTCATGCTCTTTTAAGCTTTTTTAACCAAACACACAAGACAGGCAAGTCCAAACTCAAGCTTTAACTTATTTGGGAAAGGCATAGGGAGCCCTTTTTTATTTAGACATCTTATTACTTGTATAGTCAGTGAAAATATTAAGCCAAAGGTGCCAGTTTCTTATCCTGCAAATTGAAAAGAATGATATTAAAATAATAAGAGTTAGATGACGTCAGTGAAATCTGTGGGGTTCCTCATCGCTGAGAAGCCAAGCATAGATTGCAACTAAATAATTCTATGTTCTGACACTCTTATTGTGAGAACAGTGAGGCAGAAAGCTTCATGTCTCACCAAAACTCTGAGACCACAAGCTGTTTCATGCCATCTCTCTAAGGGGAAAGGGAGGTGAGTAGGAGTCAGTGTCTTGACAGCTCCTTACGGGCCTCCCATTGTCTTATGCAGCAAGATAATCCTAAAATGTTTTGCCAAGACTGTCTGAACTGTGATTCAAGCCTTTGCCTATGTGACTATAGGCAAGATGCCAAGGACACTGTAGTGGACCTGTTATCCCACAGTTAGCACTTCCTCTGTTTTCAATGCAGCAAATATTCAGAGGGCACAGGTTTTATAAAAGTGTGATGTGTCACCAATATTCTATGCCAAAATAGTAGTTACTTTACATGTTGTCTCAGATGACTGTGCAATGTATCAGCATTTTTATTATGTGACCACTTAGCATTTTTCCCTGTGAAAAAAATTAGTTTCTTTCCACTAATCAACATTATGCAGATACTGATCATTAGAGTCATTTAAACTTATTTTGGAGAAAAAGAGAAATTTTCCTCTTGCATTCAGAGATAAACAAGGACTTACATTGTGCAGTGTCATGAAATGCCTTTGTAACTTTCATTTAGAAGCAACTGTTCAGAAACTTCAATGTTTAACCACTTCATGCCTTAAATCTTATAGATACAAAACAGTGTACAATCTACAAAAAGGTACTAAATTTTATCATATGATGATTTTGAAGATATTTAATTCCAATAGCTAAAAATCATGCATGGTTATAAGTAATACAAACTCTATAAGTCTTGTTATAAGTAATACAAACTCTATAAGTCATGTAATAAAATTTTGCTTTTTATTTTAATATTTAAAAAGTTGTAGTGGTTTAGGCATTGCTTTATGATTATGGATTATAGTTCTTAAATGATTTGTTAATGCTCAAGATTATATGCTGAATAATATAATAAATGTATTAGATTTGGGTGATTTTTCATGAAATTAAATTCAGAGAAACATTTTTAAAGAAAGATTGGAAAGGATAGAAAGTAACAATGAAATAAATTCATTTTACTGTTGAAGAGAAATATAAATAAATTTGAAGGCTCTGGAGAGGTAGTGAGATACTTGCCAATTCAAAAGCTGAGGATGAGAGATTGAATTCTAATTGGTAGCTAAGAGAATAACAAACTAATCCAGACTTTTTTAGTTTACAAAAGGATTTTAATCTAGGGGAAAGCAAGAAGTGGAAACTGACCAGCCTTGCTAAGATTAAAGTCTAATTGCAAATCAGCTCCATTCACAACTGGTTTAAGACAATCTACTCTTTATTTCAGCACAAAATGCAGACAGTGATACAAAAACCTGGATGCAAGTAGTATATTTGAGATTATTCTGGAAGCAGAGAGAGAGAAGAATGGGGAAATCAGGAAAAAGGGAAAAATACCAATAAAAACATTTTATTCATCTGATTACTACTGAGAGCGACTGAGTGTTAGACCAACAGGGAATCCTTCGAGAAACTGTGCAGATGTTACTTCAGAATCACTGAGAAGAAAGTAAAAGCTGGAATTTACTGACACTTAGCAGTGTTGGTTGGTTGTTACCCTGAAAGCATTACTTACCTGTAATTCTTGCCTCTGCATAGTTTTGAAATAGACTTCCATGGAATTGGAGAAAACGCTCAGACAGACAGAGGTACCAAAATGTTGATACACACTTGTTGAGAGCTGATATCATACATGTGATTATACACAGCAGCTGTGCCAAGTCAGGAAGGCCAAGGGACCTCGCCAAATACCTGTTATCCTAAGTGCCCTTGGAAGCCAAAGATAAAACCTTGTTGAAAGAAGGTATAATTATCAGGAGTTTTCAAACTATTTCTACAATGTTTCAACCACAAGGTCAGTATTTATTCAACTCTAACTTATACATAATAACATAAGTTGAGTGAAAATTAAGAGAAATATATTAAAAAGTGCAGAAAGGATCTAGACACTGACACCACCAAAAATGTAGTTTAAAATAAGTTTGTAGATGAAAATATGAAAGTTTCATCCAATGGAAAAAATATGTGAATATTGTATAAGTAAAATGTAGTTTAAATTTAAATTTAAAATTGTTATCTTCAATTGTTTCATCTTAAAATATATTTCTTGAAATCTTCACTCTCTCTATAATGCTTTTTATAGTATATAGTAAAACAAAAGTCCTCAATATTAGTGCTAACACTAAAGATTTAAATAGCTCTCCCTGAAAAAAAACGTGGCATGACAAGGTTAAAATTAGATAAGTTGGTGCAAAGATGTTAGAAATAAAAAAGATGTGTGTTCCTTTTAAGATGCATAGTCAACAGTGCCAACACTTTATAAAAAGACTATTGCACAACATTCCTAGAAATTACACTAGAAAAAAATCTGCTTTTTTTTCTTTCTCCTTTGAATAAAACTATGATCTCTATTTTAGAATCCCTGCCTACCTTGAACCACAAACTTCCATTATAAGCTTATGAGGTGATGTGTTTGTATCAAATATGCTTTGACTCATTGATAGTAGAGATAATAATGGTACTGATATTTAAATATACTTGTGGTTTTCGTTAGGGACTTTGGCAAGGAATAGTGGGGCTAATCTTGCTCTTGCAGGTCATCAGTGAATAGGGTATTTCCTTGTTCTAACCCAGTAGAGAGTGCTGCTAGTGCCAGAGGTAAAAAATAAAGCTCTCTTAATGTTCATGCATGATTTAACATATGTATCCTGATTCTGAATATTGTACCAGCTAAGACAAAAGAAAAACAGTTACTGAAACAAAAATAAATTTTGAGTCAAAAGAAAAAGTTCTGCATGGGTAAAGAAGGCATTTTATTGAAATACTGTTTGATGCTCTAGTAAAAAATTCTAACACAAGGCACAATGTATATTAAAAATTAAGTTTGTTTCAATCACATATCCAGAAAATCTTCTTCCTCAGAGGTACCCATCATGAGCAGATTTTTGTGCTTTTCTGAAATATTTTATATCTTTCTAAGTGTATGTATATACACTCCAGAAGAATAGATATTTAAAGCCAAAATACATTTATGCCTTGAAAAATATTTTAACATGATATGATATTTATAATTATTCATGTGGTGCTATATAATATACTTATAACTGCTATATTAAAATATTTTATCATTATTAGCTAGTTTGTCTCTATAGTCAGTTTACTGAGAATAACTTAAAACTCTCAGCAGTTCCTTTCAGACTTTACCAGATTCTTATAGGGGATATTTTATTCAAATCAAATACACTTAATGTGAATAAAAATATAATGAATGAAGTTAATTAAGTCCTTACTATGTACCATGCCCTGTTTTATATATATATATTCCTGAATATATATTTATTTAACTTTATTTAATTTGCTTATAAGCTTAATAATTTATTCCATTTTTTAAGTAAAAAAACTGAGTCACAAATGTTACATATGAAGGATGACTTTCATTCCTACAGCTCTGAATCTAGAGCCTAGGTTCTTCTGTATTTTGCTCTACTGATTATCAGTATTTATTAAGAACCCTTGTACTATTGTTCTGAACATTACTGTCTTCAAATACGTAGTTTCAATGAAAGTTCATTTCATGATATAATATGTCCTTTCGGTCTCAAGCACAAATGATAGAAAAATCTCTTCTCTATTTTATTATACCATGAATCGTTCTCCACAGTCTGTGTTGGTGTTACTCCTAACTCTTTCCAGTAGAACCCTCAGAAGCAGTTTTTTATAAGACTGTCTGACAGCCACACAGAGAGTTTTGGGATTGACTTATGTATCTGAGATTATAGCAGGAAGTATCTTGCCCTGGGTAGATTCATCTGGAAATTGACTTCCTGTCTCTCTTGGCTTTGTATGCCTCAGCTGTGTGACACTTGTTTAGTTATTGGGCTCTTCTTCCTGGCCTCTCTCCTACCTTGCCTGTCATTCCCATCAAAACAAATATCCATAAGTGATACGATAACTCTTCTAGGACCAAACCTCTTTTTAAGAGACTAATCAGAATGTTACACAAAAGACTTCCAAACGTTGTGGGTGAATTGACCCCCATTATCTTCTTCAATAACCACACACTGCTAACCTTGTCTGACTGAAGCTGTGCGTGACCAAAATATTTCCATATACTGCTTCTATTTGTCCTTACACAGCAAAGCTAAGCAGTGCTACTAAAAGGAAAAATAACTAGGAGTTGGAAATTTTTGTGGGACAATCTCAGTCTCTTTCTGAAATCATGTCCAGTTTTGATAGCACTTACTACATTTTTAAGTGGTTTATGTCAAATTATGAAACCCGTAACACAGAGCCAAGTGTAATGTTGGTTAGGACAGACAAGACTGTCTTAGTAATGCTTTGTAGCTAAATAATCTTCAAATATTCCTGGGCAATAAAATAAAGGGCTAACTCTCTCTTCTCCTAGATGCTCAGTCTATTTCAGCAAAGTGGGTGCTCACCAGTCATGCGAAAATCCAGCCTGGCATAGGCTTCATCCTACGTTAGTAAATAACAACTGGAGTTTATCTGTGTCACACCTGTTCACAATTTGTTAGCCATGCAAATAAAGGAGAAGTAACAGAATATTTGCAAATGGCTCTAGTGACCAAAACAAAATGATGATAAAATAAACTAAATAGCAATAAATAAACATATATAACTATTTAATACAGGAAAGGCATGACTCCCAGAGAGTTAAATTATGCAACAATATATTATTGAAAAATCTATAAATTGGCACTAAATAAGCCTACCTCTTACCCACCATTCATAGTAAATGCATTTTGTTATTGTGTAAAACTGAAGGTAAAATCTTCTAATCACATATGGACTAATTTAATCATCTAGGCCTCAGCGTGTCTCTGGGCCCCTCACTTTCACTACAGTGAGAAGTGGAGGAGTCGGGCAAGACTGACTCAGAATTGAAGATTCCCAGCGCAAAATGAGGTCCCACAGTGCATGAGAAAGTGCGAAAGGAAAGCAGCATGAAGCAGAGGTTTATTTATAATGTTGTGAAGACGGGGATCAAGCTGATGCAGGGCAAGTAACAGGGAGCACTGAAATGAAGTTCTCAACCTGGTGTCTTTGCTCTGGCCACTCTCATTCCTAAAAAAGCTGTCTCATTGATTGGTGTATTCAAGGCTTTTTAGGGCCTTAGCTGTGATTGCTGAGGTGAGCTGTCACTAGGGTGAGCTAAGGTTCATGGAGTGCAGGAGAATATAATAAATGCAATCGAGCAGGCTCCTAAAAATAACCATTGCATACCTGCAAAAGTTTCATAAAGGGCAATTTCCAGTCAGCAGGTGGTCATTTCTATAACCGTCTGCCATGTCAGCCATGCTCCATCAGCCTCCTTATACCGTACTTTCCTGCCTATCTCCGCTTCTAACTATCCCCACAAAGCTGTGTCCCCGTGACAGGAAAAGGACCAAGATGATCTCTTTCTTGAGAATGGGCTTCTTTAGATCCTTGTCTTAGTCTTTCAGGTTGCTATAAAAACAAAAACAAGGGAATAGAAACATAGAATTTAAAAGAAAATTGATCCACTACATTTAATTGTAGAGGCCAGGGTTTTACATTTCTTTTTTTTTTATCATATGGAAAAGGGCAAGCATAATTTCTTAACAAAATAATAGGAGGGGCTGGGGATTTAGCCCAGTGGCATAAGCACCTGTCTGGCAAGTGCGAGGTCATGAGTTCGATCCCCGGTACAAAAAAAAAATAATAGGAGAATAACAATAGTTAATACAGTACATGCAGTATCTTTAAAGTAGTTGCTCAGGGTACAAGATATGGGCATAAAAGTTTCTCCAGTAGACATTAGCACAAGCTCTCCTTTTCATTCTTTCTGTTTTGGTATTTTTTCTTTCTTTCTTTTTTTTTTTTTTTTTGTACCAGGGATTAAACTCACAACCTTGTACTTGTCAGGCAAGCGCTTACACCACCGAATTTAATCACTGGCCCAACACAAGCCTCCGCTTTTAGTGAACTAAGAGACACTAATAGTTTAATGGACTTGCATTTTTTTTCTCTTTTACCTACTGTCCTTTCCCCTTTCATCCATCCTGGTTCTTTTTTTCTTTTGAACAATTTCTTCTCATTTCACAATATCTATTATACATTTTAGACCTTCACTCTTCAATCTCTCACACAAGGGAGACAATATGATGCTTACATATGTGAGTCTGATTTACTTCCCTTATGAGTGTGGTATCAAGTTGCATCCATTTGCTCATAAAAGTCTTGTTCATCCTTCTCTATGACTAAGTAGTACCCAACCAAAACAGAGAACTACAGACTAAACTCCATAATGAACATAATTGCAAACATTCTCCGTAAGATACTAGCAAACAGAACACAGTAAATCATCAAGCAGATTATGCACCGCAACCAGGTAGGATTCATCCCAAGAATGCAGAGGTGGTATAACACATACAAATCAAAAAGTGCAGTATTAACAGCGCCATGTCGGTATGTATGTATTTATTTATTTATTTTGTCTTTTTGAAACAGGGTCTCACTATGCAGTGCAGGCTGGTCTTGAGCTCACTTTGTAGCTCAGGCTGGTCTCCCACTCATAACAATCCTCCTGCCTCAGCCTCCCAAATGTTGGGATTACAGGCATGCACCATCGCACCCAACTAGCTTTGTTGGTTTAAACAGTGCTAATATATTTCTCACACAACTTTAGGTTGGAAAGCTCAGATCAGGTCACAGAGTGAGTCAGTGTCTGGTTAGGATGCATGTCCTAAATAGTCAATCTTTCATTCTAATTTCACATAGTGCAGACAGCAAGGAATCTGTCTCAGGCCTACTTCATAATGGCAATAATATTATTCATTAAATCAGAGATTATCAGAGATTATCAGCAGAGATTCCAGCAGCCCCCAATACCATCACTTTTGAGGTGAGAATTTCAAGTTTCTTAAAATTAATAATCTTGTTGCCTGTAGACTCTGATACTTAATCACATAACCACTTTGGTACAGGGACATGACATTATTCTCAGAAGCTGCTCTGATCTTACCTTCTGTGTGTAAGAATATTCCTCTCCTATTTATAATATGTAAGAAGACTTACTGTGCCATTTCAGTTGTCAATATTAAATTTATAAATTTTATGTGTGTGTATATATATTATACACATATATATATAATATATATACACACACATAAAATTTATAAATTTAATATATATATATATATATATATATATATATATATAGACAATGTAGTGCAGATTGGCCTTGAACTCATTATACAATGTAGGCTGACCTTGAACTCAGGGTGATCCTCCTGCCTTAGCCTCCCAAGGGTTGAGATTGCAAGTATGTACCATGGCACCTGGGTCTTAATATATTTTTGGAGAGTATTAGTTAACAAACTATAAAGAATTTTATTGAATACTTCTTAAACATGCAATCCTGAAATAATGTAACAATTAATTCAGCCTTTCCTTTAAAAACAAAGTTTGAATTAAAGTGAAGTTAGGGAACAGAAATTTTATATCAATCAGTTTTTTTCATTATAACATATATCATTATGTTATAATGTTCAGATTATTTCTTTTAATTTCTCTTAATTCCTCACTTACAGTCATTTTCTTGTGAGTTAATTTTGGCAATTTTTACTAAATGTGTAGGAAATCTTTCAAATATTCTATCTGGTTTTGTCATCTGCTCCTTTGATCTTGTCCTCTATCCCAACTTAGCCATTCATTTCCAAGGGAATACCACACAGATTCTATCTTTACCATAACTATAACTACACCAAATTTGAATGCATCCATATATCCACTTTATGACTATAATTTACTCTTCCTGCATTTCATGACTACTACCCACACCGTGAGTGGCCTTCATTCTAACCAGTACCTTTACAATGGCTACTGTCATTGTCTTTTACCATGGTCTCTGACTTTAATTCCTTGCATAATCTCTATTTGTTAAAAATTAACTTTGCTTTATTTCTCTCCCTTGGTGTGACTGATAAACTTGATTGGCTTGGGAGCCACCTGGGTAATTAATGAAGCATACTTCTGTGTGTGCTTGAATACAGTGTGTCCCTTAAAAAGATCATTGTGTAGAAGGCTTCATTGTTGACAGGGTGTTGGGGAATGATTGGAGCTTGAGGGATCTAACTCCATCAGTGAGTAACCCAGTGATAAGACCATGACTCGATGGCATCAGTGGTAGCTGATGGAATAGGAGGGAGTCCTAATTGAGGGGAGTGGGTCACGGAGGCATGGACTTGGCTCCTATCTGGTCCTCATCCTTTTCTTCTCTGGGTCTTTCCATTTCTTTCTGCTTCCTTCCATCATGTGATCTTTGTTCCATCACACCCTTAAAGAAACCGAACCACAGCCCATGAGATGACTCACCTCAGGCCCATAGCAATGGTACCATATGGCTGTCAAATGAAACTCCTGGAGCTAAAAGCCAAAATAAACCTTTCTTCCTCTAAATTGTGTAAAGTAGTTTGTCACAGTAACAGATAGCTGATTAACACAGACATTGGTGCTGAGAGTGAGGTCATTTCTCTTACTCTATTATCTGATGATGTGGTTTAAGAGTCTTTGGAATATTGGTTTCCAGGAAAAATTCAATGAGGTCTCAAGATTCAGGCTTTCAATGACACAGCACCTTATAAGCATAGTTTAACAGGTGATCCTGGTGTGAGCTCAAAAAGACCAGAACACGGATAGGAATGCAATCCGTAAAGACTGTTCATGAACTTTCAGATGGAAAAAGGACTGTGGGGAACTGGACCATTGGCTGTTCATGACATTCTCACAAATAACATGACCACACGGTGTCTGTGCCTTGGGAGTTTGTGAGATGGTAAATTTAAAGGCGATAGATTCACCATTAATCTGGTGGAGGAAATTTTAAGGCAGCACAGAATTCAGACTATGGTATGGTTTTTGGTGGCTGCTTTTATCCATATTTACAGTGAGAATCAGGAGTAAAAAGCAAAGCAGAAAGATTTTTTTAAAAATCTGGCTATTTTGCCAGAATATGTGTGTGTAAAGATGAAGGCCAAGAAACTATGATTGCTGAAGAGATTAGCTCTATTAAAAACAAGCGAAGTACTATGCACAGAGATGGTAGGAAAGACTTCATGAGAGAATCACAAAAATTAGACAGGCTCAAAGGACTCTACTTACTTAGGGTCACCAGGAAAATGTTTGCCTGCTTTAGACCCTGCAAACACTGGGAAGTCACTGCACTGAACAAGGCCCAGCTAACACTGATGTTGACATTGTTCAAGTGATACTGGTTTTGCAGGCATGCAGAGTGCAAGAGTTATTAGGTCATGACCCTTTCCATGACGGCTCAGGAGCTCAGATAATGTGCGGCAAATTAGAGTTTCTATGGGCCGCCCCCAAGCGGCTGGTTCCTGAATCAGTGAGAATAAAGCTGAAGCTGCAATGAAGATGCCAGAAATTAGAGGGGCCAGGATGTAGAATTTCTGATCAAGAAAACTTTAGTCAGTGAGCAGGGTCAGGAAAACAAAAAGCCCACAAGCATGGGGCTGTCCAAGTTCTTTAAATCTCACATCATGCCACTGTGTGCAGCAGACGCTGGACTTGAAAGTACAGGATTTAATGCTTTCCTGTTGGCTTTTGGTCTTGTTTTGATCCAATTCCTCCATTTCTCAATTCTCCCATTCCTCTGCTTTAACAGGGAAGTATTTTCCCTGTGACAATCCACTCTGAGATTAAGTGACACTCTCAGGGTCTCACAGCAAAGAGACCTCCAGAGTGAGAGAAGACTTTAGATGTAGACTTTTCTTTTGGAATGTGTTCACCTTTTTTAAAACAATAAAACTTCAGCAAATTCTCACAATATGTGTGGCTTACAGCAACATCCTTTATTATCTTACAGTTACTGTGGATCTGAAGTCCTGATCTAGTACAGCTGTCCTTCTAAGGATATCACAGATACATAATCAGTGTTGATCCTGAGCTAGGTTCTCCTCTAGAGTGTTGTCCTTTTCCAAACTCTTTCAGGTTTTTGGAAGAATTTGATATGGACTTTTAGTGGAATTGTTGAGATTGTGACATTTTTTGGAGCTGAGACAAATACATTTTGCATAGTGAGATGGACACGAGACTTTGGGGTCCAGGAGCAGAGTGTTTTGGCTGGAATTCAAAATGTGCCCCCAAGGGCTCATGTTGAATGCTTGGGTGCTGATGGGCTTTTGGAAAGTGATTGGATCTTGAGGGCTCCAGGTTCATCAGCATGAACCCACTGACAAGATCATAATTGGTAAACCTATTTAGGGAGTAACAGAAACAAGACGGGCAGTGAGGAGTAGATTGTAGGCTCATGACCTTGGGTGCTATATCTGGTCCTGACCCCGTCTTTTCTGTCTGTCTCACTTGCTTTCACTGCTTCTTGACTTCCACGAAACGAGCAACTTTCCTTTACTATGTTATTTAGCTATGATATTTCTTCCTAAGCAGAGTCACAGGATAATTTAACTAGATAACCATGAACTCAACCTTCTGAAACCACAAACCAAGATAAATATTTTTTCTTAAAATTGAATTATAACAGGCATTTTGTAATACTGATGCAACAAAGCTAACTCAGTTCCTCTATTGGGGAACAGAGCTCCATCGTCCATCACCTACAATATGCCATTCTATATTCTAGAAATCATTTCTCTAACACAGTTCCTTTTTTGCTTTTTACTTACTACTAAGTATACAAATATTTTGCTAGATCTTCCATTTTAAATAGTTTCTTTTTTCATTAATATGATAATTATATTCTTTTATCTTTTTTATTTTAAAATGCAGAACAGAAAAAAGGATAGAAATTATACAGAATTTCAAAAAAAGTAGGGAATTAATACTAGTGTATATATTGCATATTTTTACTTTAGAAGTACTTGGTCAGGTTATGAAATCTAGGCACAGAAGTGGTGAATCAAATAATGACAGTACAAACTGTTCTTTTTGATGAACTAACAGAGATTAATAGTATGCTAGATAGCATTAATAGTATGCTAGATAGTCATCTATCTAGTATACATATACATCCATACATTTATGTTTACTGACATGCATATCATCTTTTCCTTTCTTCCTTTTTTCTCTTCCTCTATCCCAGTTTTTCTGTCTTTTTAAGCACTTTCTTTCCCTTTTCTTATCACAATATTGTATATTTTGAATCTTATTACTCTTTCAGATTTTTATTTTTTATCATTTTTATACTAAGGAGACAATACAATATTTATAAATGTGAGTTTGATTTATTTCACTTAGGAGTATGGTCTCAAGTTGCCTCCATTTATCTATAAGAGCCTCAAGATTATCCTTCCTCTGGCTGAGTAATATTCAAGTATATAAAAATGCAGTTTTTTAATCCATTCTGCAGTTGATGGGCATTTTTGGTGGTTTCCAAGATTTAGTTACTACAAATTGTGCTGCTATAAACATGGGTGCACATTTACTGCTGTGGCATGACATTTTTGATTTTTCTGAGAAAATATACAGAAAGGGTCTAGCTGGATTAAATGAGAATTCCAATCCTAGTGTTTTGAGAAATCTTCACACTGATTTCCACAGTGGTTGCAATGGTCTACACTCCCACCAGCAGTGGAGAAGTGTTCATTTTTCCCCACAGCCCCGCCAACATTTGGTATCAGTTGATTTTTTGATGGCAGCTATTCTTTCTGGAGTGAGATGGAATTTCAATGTTGTTTTAATTTGCATTTCTTGAAAGACTAGTGATGCTGAACATGTTTTCATGCATTTATTTGCTGTTTGTACCTCTTCATCTGAGAAGTGCATATTCATTTCAGAAGCCTATTTTTGGTTGGGTCTTTGAATTTGGGGGTCCTGATGTTTTTCAATTATTTGTATATTCTAGATGTAAGTCCTTTGTCTGAGGGACAGCTGGTTAATATTATTTCCCATTCTGTGGATTTTCTCTTCACTCTGTTGGTAATTTTTAAAAAATTTTTATATTTTATTTATTTTTTAAAAAGCAAAACAAAAAAAGGATAGAAATGATACATAATTCCAAAAAAAGTAGGGAGTTAACACTAGTTAATATATTGTATGTTGTTGTCTTAGATGTTGTTTTTTAGGTTACAAAATCTAGACGCAAAAGTGATCGTCAAATAGTGACAGCATTAACTGTTTTTCTTTGATGGAGTAACCAAGATTAGTAGTATAGTTATTTACGTAGCTTACTAGGATTAGAAGTCCCATTTAATCCAGCTATTCCCCTACCGGGTATTTTCCAAGAAAAACTGAGAATGTCATGCCACAGAGATACATGTGCAGCCATGTTTATGACAGCACAATTTGTAATAGCTAAATCCTAGAAACAACCAAAATGCCCATTGACTGCAGAATGGATAAAAAAGAGGTGATTTCTTTTGAAGTACAGAAACTTTAATAAGAAGAGATCTCAGGTGTTGATTCTTTGAAGTACTTCCTACACATTTTGCATTTTGTTCATGAACTTTTGGCCTATCCCTTTGTCTTCAAGATTTCTACCTACTTTATCTTCCAGTAGATTTAGTGTTTCTGTTTTAATATTTAGATCTTTGATCCATTTTGACTTTAGTGCATGGTGATAAACATGGGTCTAGTTTCAGTCTTCAGCATATAGAAAGCCATTTTTCCAGCATCATTTATTAAAGAGTCTATCCTTCTTCCAGTGAACATTTTTAGCCCCTTTGTCAAAGATGAGGTGGCTATGTGTCTTTGTAGTTGTGTCTGCATCTTGTAATCTGTTACACTGATTTGGGTCTGCTTTTTTGCCAGTACCATGATGATTTTAACACTGTAGCTTTGTAGAATAATTTCAGGTTAGGGATTGTGATGCGTCTTGCCTTGTCTTTGCTGTCCAGGACTGCCTTTGCTATTCTAGGTCTCTTCAGCTTCCAAATGAATGTTAGGAATGTTTTCTCTAGATCTGTAATTATGTTAATGGCATTTTGACTGGAATTGCATTAAATTTGTATAATAGATTTGGGAGTATGGCCATTTTCACAATGTTACTTCTTCCTAACCAAGAACAAGGGATATCTTTCCATTTTCTGACATCCTCTTCAATCCTATAGAGTACTATAGTTTTCAACATCCTTTGTTAGACTGATTCCTAAGTATTTCATTGTTTTGCATGCTAAAGGTTTAATTTCCATAATTTCTATCTCAGTGAGTTTGTTGTTTGTATACAGGAATGTTACTGATTTTTGAATGTTGACTTTGTATCCAGCTACACTGCTGAATTTGCTTATTAGCTCTAGTTGTCATTTAATAGAATTTTGTGATCTTTTGTGTAGAGTATCATATTATCTACAAATAGTGATAATTTAATTTCTTCCTTTCCTATCTTTATTCCTTTTATTTGAATCTCATATCTAATTGCTTTGGCTAATGTTTCAAGAACTGTACTGAATAGGGGTGGTGATAGTGGACATTCTTGTTTTGTTCCTGATTTTAGAGTGAAAGCTTTCAGTTTTTGTCCATTTAGCATAATGTTGGCTGTTGATTTGTCATAGATGGCTTTTATCAGATTCAGTTATATATCATCTATTCGAAGTTTCTGTATGGTTTTTTTTTATCATGAACAAGTGTTGGATTTATCAAAAGCTTTTTCTGTGTCTATTGAGATGATCATGCAATTTTTGTCTGGATTTATTGATGTGTATTACATTTATTGATGTGCGTATATTAAACCATCCCTGCATTCCTGGGATAAATTCCACTTGGTCATGATGTATAATCTCCTTGATGATTTTTTACATTCTATTTGCCAGTATTTTATTGAGAATTTTTACATTGGTGATCATTAGGAGGGCTGGCCTATAGTTCTCTTTTTTGGTTGGGTCTTTCTCTGGTTTTGGTATCAGAGTAATACTTGCCTCCAGGAATAATTTAGGGAGAACTGCTTCCTTTTCAATTTCACTGAAAAGTTTGAGGTGCATTGGCATTAAATATTCTCTAAATTTCTTATAGAATTCAGCTGTAAATCCATCAGGACTTGGACTTTTCTCTTTTGGTGAGTTTTTAATCACATTTTCAATTTCAGTAGCTGATATTGGGTTATTCGAAATTGTTATATCTTCTTGAGTCAGCTTTGGTCATTCATAAGTTTCTAGAGATATTTCCATTTCCTCTGTGTTTTCCACTCTATGTGAGTAAACATTTTCAAAGTAGGTATTCATGATCTTCTGAATTCCCATGGGGTGTGTAGTAATTTCACTCTGTTCATTCCTTATTGTATGAATTTGAGCATTTTATTTCTTTTCTTGATAAGGTTGGCTAGAGGTTTATCAATTTTGTCTATTCTCTCAAAGAACCAGCTCTTTGATTTATTAATTTTTTGAATTGTTTTCTTAGTCTTTTTAATTCCTGCTCTGATCTTTATAATTTCCTGTCCTATATGAAACGTGGGCTTGACTTGCTCTTCTTTTTCTAGAAGCAAGAAGTATAGCATTAGATTGTTTATTTGTTAACATTCTGTTCTACTTGTGTGACAGTTCATTGCTATATATTTCCCTCTTAGGACCACTTTCAGTGCATCCCACAGGTTTCAGTATGTTGCATCTTCAATTTCATTGAATCATAGATATTGTTTAATTTCTTCTTTAATTTGACCTGTAATCCATTGATTGTTCCAGAGGTTGTTACTTTTGTTTTCATATGTTTATGTGGTTTTGCAGTTTCTTTTGCCATTAATTTATAATTTAAGTGCACTATGATCAGATAATAGCATGGGATAATTGCAATCCCTCATTTACTTAAGAATGTTCTATGGACTAATATTTGGTCTATTTTAGAGAATGTCCCTTGTGCAGCTTTTTGTCTAGCTGATCTATCTCTTTGTGACAAGGGCATATTAAGGTCCTCTATTACAATTGTGTCATTGTGTATTTGCTTTTTCATGTCTGTTAATCTTTGTCTTATATAGTTGAGTGCTCTTGTATTTGGTGCATATATATTTATAATTGTGTATTTGGTTTTTCATGTCTATTAATATTTGTTTTATATAGGTGAATGCTCCTGTGTTTGGTGCATATATATTTATGATTGTTAGTTCTTCCTCTTGAAATATTTCCTTAACAAGTAGGTAATGACCTTATTTATCTCTTTTGATCATTTTTGGTTTGAAGTTCACATTGTCTGAAAACAGAATAGCTACCCTATTTAGGGGGGTGTCCTGTTGCATGGAATATTTTTTTCCATCCTTTGACTTTTAGTTTGTAAGTTTCCTTTGAGTCAGGTATGTTTCCTGTATACAGCATATTGGTGGATTTTGTTTCTTTTTTTTTTTTTTTTTTTTTTTTTTGCTACCGGGGATCGAACTCACGACCTCGCACTTGCCAGGCAGGCGCTTAAGCCACGGATTTTGTCTCTTGATCTATTCTGTCAACCTATTTCTTTTAATTGGTGAATTGAGACCATTTATATTGATGGATATAACTGATATGTACTGGTTCAACTTTGTCATGTTATTTTGCTGTTGTTGGTTTACTGCTTTTCGACCTTGTTTAATTGCTTGCTCTGTCTGGTTGTTTTTTCTGTTGTTCTGGAAATTGTAGTCATTTTTATCTCTATCTAGTATGTCTTTCAGTACTGTTTCTAGGGTTTGTTTGGTGGACATGAATGTCTTCAGTTGTTCTTTGTCATACAAGTATCTTATTTCTCCATTAATTTTGTAAGAAATTTTTGCAGAGTACATCAGTCTGGGTTGAAAGTTGTTTTCTTTCAGGGCTTGAAACACTTTATTCCAAGCTCATCTTGACTTAAATGTTTGTGCTTACAAGTCTTCCATGATTCTAATAGGCTTTCCTTGATAGGTGAGTTGTGTCTTTTCTCTAACAGGTTTTAGTATTATGATTTTATGCTGTATTTCTAGGTTTTAATTGTTATATATCTGGGTGTAGATTTATTTTGGTTATTGCTATTTGGCATCCTACATGCCTTACTTATCTGTATATCTGATTCTTTCCCCATGTTGGGAAATTTTCTACTATTTCTTCTGTGAATAGTTTATCAATGTCATTTGCAATGACACGCGCATCTAATCTACATTGATGCCTATTAGTCTTATATTGTTCCTCTTTGCATCGTCTTGAAGCTGTTGAATTGTCAGTTCATGCTGACTTGTTATTTTTAAATGTTCTTTCCTTTCATGATCACTAGCTGTGATCCTGTCCTCAAGGGGCAAAATTCTATCCTTGGCTTCATTCAAAGAGTTTTTCCAGTTTTCAGTAGAATTTTTTATTTCTTGGATATTTCTTTGAATTTGTTTCATGCATTTTACTTCTTTTCTATATTGTTCATTCAAAGTTTCTATCATTTTTCCATGCTCCTGTACTTTTTGACCTATGTCTTCTCTACATATGCAAGCAACTCCCTTATTAACATTGTCATTTTTTTTCTTTACATGAGAGACTATTTCTGATCTGATTTCCTCTATAGCCTCATGGATTTGTTTCTTTATTTCACTTGCTATCTTTTCAGAAATTTCGGTTGTATGACTTCTAATGTCCTCTATTTTGATGTCTCCTGTACTTGTTCCTGATGGACTGGACCTTTGAGATCACATTATGCTTTTAATTTTGTCATTTTCAACTCTTGGGTTAATATTTTGGTCTTTTCAATCCCACTAGTCTCAACTGTCTGTCATGTGTGTCTCAGGGTCCTACTGTGTGGTTGCTGTTTGTCTAATTGCTGGGTCCCACAATGAAGAGAGGGCCAGTCACCTGAATTCCTCCTGCAGGGCCTGTTGGATGGGTCCTATATTCTTCCAGGGCTGACTAGCCTAGGAGTATAGATGTAAGCCAACTGTTAGTTCCTATCATTACTGCAGCTTCAGGCTGTTCCAGGCAGCCAAATCTTCGTGGCTATAGTATGCACCACAGCTGGGCCCCTACTGTGTCAATGAGTGTCTCCTAAGTCCTTTTGATTTCCTCCAGGTTAGGGGAGGCCTTATCTCCCACCCATCTGGTGATCTATATATGGAAGAAGGACTCACTAACAATCTTGCCAAACTCATCAAGGTCCTGAGGCTAGGGAAGAGTTCACTAATGCTCCTGTTTACCCACTGAGGTCCTCTATTTGAGAGGGAAACTCACCACACTGTCACAAACCCACTGAGGCCTCTTTGTCAGTGAAAGGTTTTTGAGGTTCCCACCAGCACATCAAGTTTCTTCAGGTGGTGGAAGGTGTTGCTAATTGTCTGTGGGCTGCTGTGGTCTTTTGAGGGGGTGCTGACCAATGACCCCATTGGTTTTCAAGGTCATGATATAAGGAGAAGGGGAGACCAGCATTCCTTCAGGCCCCCTAGGACAGTGGGGCAAGGAAGAGGTGAAACAGATAATCTTGCTGATCCCCTAGGTCCATCAGGTGAGGAGGATCCTGCCAGCCCTTGAGGTCCATGGGACGAGGAGAGGGCCAAGGCTGATGATTCCACCAGTTCCTAGATCTGTGTGGCTCAGAGGGGGATGAGGCCAATGAACTTGCTGGCCCCTTGGTCTGTGGGGTTAGCAAAGTGGTGAGGCTGATGATCTAATTATATTCTTTTTGATTGCAGAAAAGCTAATCAAAACATTTTTCCTTACTTGTTTTTTCCAAGTACATTTTTTTTTCTCTTAAAACCACCCTGACCAGACTACACCATGAAACTACTCTTCTATGGTTTACTAATGAGTGTGTCAGTAAATCCAGTGGTCTACTCTTCTCACTTTGTTTCACCTATCAGAAGCATTTAACATAATTTGTCACTCTCCTCTCTGTATTATGTCTCCACTGTCAGCTTCAGAATAAACAAACGTTACTGGTTTTTCTCTTAACCCACTAGTCTCCACGCCATCCCTTTTACCACTTTCTACCTTTTTTTAACTCTTAATATTGGAGAGTTCAGACCTATGCTTCTTTCTTTTTTGTATCTCTTTAAAAAAAGGTAGAAAGTGGTAAAAGGGATGGCGTGGAGACTAGTAATCCCACTGGAGATTACAGCCAGTCCCATGGCTCTAAATGTCATTTTTCATTGAGCATTTTGTCTTCATTTTCATTTTACTCTATTGGAAGTATTCATTCTCCTTTATAGATTAAAAATTAACTGGTATTTTTAATGTGCATATTTAACTTGAAGAAGTAATTTAATTCACACCATTATCATCCTGACAATGTCAAGATTTCATTCTGAACATGTTATTACAGACTTATTATGCCTTTTATTCATTTAATCCTATTTTAAAGCTTCAAATTAAATTTTAGGAGTATTATTTTATGTACAGCATTCTAACTGCATTGGCCACTGCTTTTTCCAAATCCAACATACTCAGACAACTTTTCTTCTTCCTGAATTCATTTTATATAAATTACTGAAGAGGAATATTATTGGTTGTGATTTATTTCAGTTTTACATGATTATCTGGAAATAACTTTTTATATGATATAATTTTTCACATTGTGATCTTAGTATTAGGAGTGATGTTTATATTTATTTACATCCCTGAAGATGTTATACTCTATAGGACACAAGTGGGGAAAACATCTACTTCTTGCTCTCTTTGTTTCAAAATTATATTATATTACCTATTTCAAATGAAGTATTTTATAGTAAAATGTGATTTGCCCTAGGTTTTTTTTTTTAATTTGAAAGAGAATAAAACAAAAGGGGGCAGTACAGAGCATTTCAGAACAGGACAACATAGGCAACACAGTACTTTACATTAAGTCAACTGGACATCAACAGTAGCTAACACCATATCTCTTACTCTGCTATAGTTGAGCATAGTTTCAAATACAATAATATCAAACATAACACAATAGTATAAAGCCATGCATAGAGTGAAAGAATTACAGGGCTTTCTGAACCGAATAACAGAAAATGA
>PVJX010016798.1:0-39589 GCA_004027295.1 Dolichotis patagonum
CGGACTGCATGTCTGCCAGGCAGGCGCTGTACCACTAAGCTATATCCCCGGCCCCTTTTTATCTTTTTAAAAACCAGCTCAACAAGCTTGCTAGTAGTACTTTGCCAAGATATTGAACATAAAAATCAATGCTGTTACAGAAACATTATAAATAAAGGTAAAAATTGCCCGAATCTGGGAAATTCCTATTTATCAAAACTAAATAAAACTTAAGAAAAAACAGGACAATGCTTTAAAACAAAGTGTGTACAAAGAAAAAAATCCTTCCAACTGAAAATATTGACATTAAGCTTAATACCTCAGCTACCACTAGGCATTTTTAATAAAAATAGATCATAAAAGATAGCAAACATCTTCACCTTAACAAAGACAACTATATTGTGTGTTAAAGAGGACTTACGCTCTAAACAGCAATAAAAAAACCTCAGTGATGTTTTTCTTGAAAATCTCCCATTACATGGACTCTATTGTAAATCTCAACAACTATATGACTGTGGAAAACAATTTTCTCAAATGACTAGATTTGTTCTATAAGCAATTCTGTACACAACTCTATAAGCAATGCCATAAAATCAAGAGTGGCAAAATCCTTAAAAGTGACAGTTAAAGTTATGGTTTTAGAATACCTAACAATAATGAAGTAATTAGGACACCTAAGAAAATATGAGCAAAGCAGCATCTTGCCTTTATTTATTTATTTGATTAAAATACATAAAGGCAGAAAACATGTAAATAAAATATTACAGATCTGCATTACACAAAACTCCATGAGATGTGTTACTAAAAATCACATCTTTAAAGAATATGCACTAGTACAAGGAATATTTCAACTATAATATTAAGTAAAACCAAGATTCAATACTTTCTACATGGAATAAGCCCAACTAAATGCAACAACATGTGTGTGTGTGTGTGCATATATATATATATATATATATATATATATATATATATGTGTGTGTGTGTGTGTGTGTGTGTGTGTGTGTATATATATATATATATGAACTTTTTAAAAGGCAGGAAGATAAAACATTTTAATAAGCTGGATGTGATGGGCCCATGAGTTTGAGACCAGTCAGGGCAAAATAATGAGACCGTGTCTCAGAAACAAAACAAAACAAAACAAAACAAAACAAAACAAAACAAAATCTTAATGGCTATCATATTAGGTTGAAGAATTATAGGTGCACAGCTTCTTCTTTTTAATTTTCAATGTCAAATTTGCACTACAGATATAAAAAAGATGTTTTACAAACTACAGAAAATTTATTTTAAAAACCAAAGACTGAAGATCAAAGACAGTAAGAGCAAGGGGTTTGGGGAGTAAAAATCATGCTTGAAAGCGTGATGACCATCTCTTTTTAAGTATTTAGCCTAAAACTTGATGGGAATGTCAGGGAAATGAAAACCTGTACTTGCAGCCCAAGAGTTCTGGAAACTCATTAGGACTTGTAATTTTAAATGTCACTGAGGGAGTTCTAAGTTTTGAATGAAAAGTTTTGTAGTTTAACAAGCCAGAACATACTAGGCACTGGAATTTAAAATGATAGACTTACAACTTTGAAGGCTAGAAAGCTTCAGACTCAGTAGAATGGGTGAGGATGGGATGGTGCAAAGGTAAAGATTCTTTAGGTGCTGCATTATACTGTTCTCCTGAATGAAGTCTCAGAAGGAAACTGTCATTACTGTAAGAATTTACTGAAAGGAAAGGAAGGCTTGAGAACCAGTCTTAGGAGGAAGTAGTAACTTGCCTGGGAAGAGGGGAGTCTCTACAGGATAAAATGGCAAATAAGATGAAAAAGTGAGAGGTTGAAGAAAGAAAGGATAATGAAAGAGGAAGAGGAATGGGAAAAAAACAGCTCAGAGTTTACAGTTTGGTGCTGCAGAGTTGGGTACACAAAACACAAGGAAGATGGATCAAAGACCCTTGGCAGGGTTTCCTCAGAGTGCCTGGAAAAACTACATTTGAGGTGGGGTGGGAGAAATGATGAGGAAAACATTTTCAAACTGATGTTGAGCGGGTGGTGGGTCTCAGATATGGGCAGGAAAAGATGCCAGGGGCCAGAAGATAAAGGAAATAAATTACCCTTGAACTAGATGAAAGCTAGGAGTGAAGCCTAAGAATATCTATATGACTACAGACAGAATGAACTTGGAAAGAGAAAACAAAGGGAGACAGACAGACACACAGAGAGAAAAAGAGTGAGGAAAAAGCTACAGTGAAACACCTAGAGAATTAATAGAGAAATCAAAGGGAAAAAAGCCTCAGAGAGACACCAAGAGAGAGTTGGAGGGACAGAGAGCAGCTGCCTGAAACACAGGCTTTTGTAAGCGAACAAAGGAGGAGCCTTGAATATAGCTGAGTGGCATGGGGCCAGTCGGGCAAAAGTAGGGACTGTCATTTCCTGGATCTATGCATAACGGTCCCTGCAGTTCCACCAGGCACAGTCTGCAGTTTTGTGTTAAGCTAAGCAAGGGTAACAGTGCAGACGGGAAAGCAGGAGATCACATATATCTCAGGGATGAAGCCTTGCAAAGGATCATCCATCCAGTCACCTGGCACATTACCAGGGCAGCAGCTCTGATCAGAACTGTGTTGGGGTGGGGTGGTATGGTGGTGGTGGTGGTGGAAGGGACAAGGGATAACCAGGCACCTTCTTATAAGGCACAGTCATGTGACTCTAATGTCATCTAACACAACAGTTGGTTCATTTAAGCAGTCACAGGAAAAAGAATTCTAAAGAATCAAGGAAGGAATTAACATGGAAACCAACTTCAGTCAAGTCTATCAGAAATTATTGGGTACTGTATATATGCTGGCTGGCCCCTGTGTTATGTGTTAGAGATACTGTAGAGTCAAATCAAAGAAGGAGCTTTACCTCCCTCGAGCTGCTCCCAGACACACAGGGCAGGCGCGAGGGAAGGTGGGGTGTTAGAAGGCAGAGTCAACCTTCCTGGTTTTGGTATATGCCCTCTGGGAGTATCATGGAAGGTAAGTGTAAGAAAAGAGGAGTGTGATGCTTTCCCTGCCTCCTCCCTTCTCCTAACAGCATGACTAAGTGGCCAGCTAATGTGTAAGAAGAGAAAGTTGGTGGGTGAATGATTCCACAGAAGCAAGTCTGAGATAGGATGGCAAGTTATCATGGGTACAATATATTCAAATTTTATAAGAAGAAAAAGACTTTGATTATTTAAGTGAGTTGCAGCAGTTCTTAAGTAGTGGGATTTCAAATTAATTTAGTTTACTGTTTATTTGTCAGTTTTTAACCCAATTTTGAGGGCTGTTTTTCTAAACATATTTATGTACTTTTTTAAGCAAAATAAATATCATCTATTTTATAAACATATACTCTAAAAGGTTACCTGTGATGTGCATCATTTTCCCACTGGGGGCATGAGAAAAGGCAGGAATACCTGCTGTTCTCCGCATCTAGTGCTCATGACTCTCCCCCTGTACACATTGCATTGTTACCTAGGACTGTTTCTTGCTCTGCCGACCTCAGCACCAACTGGTAGAGCCAGGCATAAAAGAATAAATAAGACTGTGAGTGAGGATGGAGGTGCCATCCTATTAGTAAAGATGATGAATCTGGCTACATTAATTCCATTTGTCTTGTTCTGAGATATTCTGGCTTATCTCCCATTACTTAAGAGGGTATGAGATATCAGTGTCTGAGATGGCCAGAATAATAGTTCTGGGTATTGTACTACCACATCTATCTGCTGTTTTAGCTTGATTTTTCTACTGTAGGAAATGTGTACAATGTACAAATATGCTCTTCCTTAAATAAATTTAAATTACTACTATTACGAAGATATAGACTGCCCTTAGGCTGTGTGATAATTTAGAAATAACTATGCTGCTTTAGCAATACTCATGTTTTTGTAAACTATCAAAGGTGCATATCTTAAATATAAGGAATATGGTGAATCAAACTGAGATTGTGTTCAAGAACCACGTTCAAATACCTTGAACCTTGTTCAAAGATTGAGTTAGATGTGATGCATGAAGGAGATGCATCACGACAGCATTAGGAGGGTGGGGGAGCAAAAAAGGAGAGCCAACTCACTCCTTGCTTGCAATTCTGGATCTGTCTCAGGCCTTACAACATCAGTATTAGCCCAAGGATGGTGCAGTGAAGACTGTTGAAGTTCAGCATCCCAGTTACGTCTCTGATTCTTTTTAAAACAACTGATTTCAAGTTTCTACATACATCCATGTCTGAAGTCCTACTCAAACAGATTATCAAAAAGACAGAAACAGGGAAGTGGGGGGATAGCCCAGTGATAAGAGTGTGTATTTAACGTAGGTCAGGCTCTGAGTTGAATCCTCAGTACCAAACAAAACAAAAGAAATCCTTAAAAAAAGAAAAAAAATACAATTATTATTCTGCCTATCCCACTTTTAGATTTAAATTTTGATCTGGCCTAATTTTCATAAGACTGTGATAGTCTGTAAGTGATGCCTTTTTAAATCATCATGACTTAATTATGAAGTAACCACGAGAAAACCAATTCCTTCTGTACTTCAATATTCTTACACTTCAGACACTATTCTCAGGGGTTGGTAACTGGCAACTAAAAAATGCTGCACTTGTGTTCTTTGTTAATGCACAGCAGATCTCCTCAACAGAAAAAAACCAGCCACAAGGAGGCAGAACCCACAAAAGCAAAGTTAGGTAGAAGGGAAACACCTACCAGTCATAGTGAAGCTAGGTGACATTAAGGATAATAACTGCAGTCATTAACATTAACAGATCCTTGTGTTGTCCTAGTTGCCTTTTATGTATTATTTCATTTAATTATCACACAAACCCAATGAGGGATATGCTATTTTTTTCCAGTACTGGCGATCAACACCTTGTGAATGCTGAACCTGTACTCTTCTACTAAGCTACATCTTCAGCCCTGAAGCACTGAGAAAAATCAGTGACAGGAAAAGTCACATGGCTGGAGGTAAGCTGACACCAATCATGATATACTATTTTGAATCAAAACTCTTGGTCACTAATGTTCAGACTCTTATTTTATAAATAAGGCATAGATATAAAGTGTGCTTGTACAAAAAAAGGGTATTTACAGTTTTTAAAAAGTCTATTTATTCATTTATTTATTCATTTATTTGCTTTTTTGAGATAGTGTCTCTGGCCTTGAACTTAACTATGTAACTCAGACTAGCCCCAAATTCACAGTAATCCTCCTGCCTCAATCTCCCAAATGCTACTATTATAGGAGTATGCTGTCATGCCTGCCCATTTTTTAATAAGAGTAATTAAAGCTGGGTGTGATGGTGCACATCTGTAATCTCAGCACTCAGGAGGTTGAGGGAGGGGGATTGCAAGTTCAAGGCCAGCCTGGGTGACTTAATGAGACCCTACCTCAAAATAAAATAAGCTGCGCCTGCCTGGCAAGCATGAGGTCCTGAGTTTGATTCCCAGTACCAAATAAAATAAAATAAAATAAAATAAAATAAAATAAAATAAAATAAAAAAGCTGGGGATATGGCTCAGTGGTACAGTGCCTCTGGGTTTGATCTCCAGTCACAAGAAGATAATAACAATAATAATAATTTTCACTATAAGGCATAATGACACTAAAATCTTGCTACAGTTCTGCCAGTAGTGCCAAAAATGTGAAGGCACCTAGTATTAAAAGCACTGACACAAATGCCTCTGCTACATCTGGTAATAAATATCAGAGATAGAATCTTTGTCAGACTGGTCCCATTTCACTCTTGGTGTAAAAGTCAGTAAAGTTCTACCAAGTACACATAAACATTCCTCACATCTAGAATCTGAGCAGTCTGTCTGAGAAACTAAGAAGAAAAAGTCTACATTATTACTATTTTTTAAAGTCCTTAATCCTCAGACCAGTTTGCTAATAGAAATTAACATATGTTATAATTCTTTCACTAAATGTATATTACATATGACACATAGAGATAAAAGAATAAGGAAACTTGCCACATCATTTAAACCTTTACCATTTTGCTTTTATGGTAACATGAAGGGCTGTTCTCTTACTTCTTTCTTTCCCCATGAATGAAAAGCCAAGTAAAACCCACAAGTTTGGAGTTAGAACCCACTGAGTTCTGAATACTGGCTCTCTCCTTCATGTGACTAGCTGTCCAACAGTAGGCAAGTTTCTTGACTTCTGCGACTCAGTTTCAATACAACAGGAGTAACCCTTACTTCAAAGGGCAATTATGAGAACTGACTGAGACATGCACCTAAAGTGCTAAGCAAAGCATGGGTTTCAATGTCAATAAACAGAGAATGCAAATGCCATTATCCCAGCTATGAAAAATGCAATAGAAGACTTGTTGGGTATGTGTTAATCCAGGAAAGTTTTCCTTTCACAAGATATTTATTATAAATGTTGAACCTGAACTCATGAGTCTCCAATTAGAAAAAAGAAGACTACAAACAAATATAACACTCACCATGGATCAAAGGCTGGCTGTCTCTTTGAATGATTGGTTCCGGAACTGCTCTCAGATGGTAGAGAAGAAACTCTAGTTGATACATTATTTTCATGGAAAGAATTGTCTGGTCTTGGAGATGGCACTGAATGAAGAAAAAGTAAGTATTGATGTTCTCTTTTGGTCAAAGCAGTTATTCTATTGCTTTCTCTTTTTCTTTTTGTGGGACTAGATATTGATTCTAGAACACTCTACTACTGAGCTACATTCTCAACCCTTATAACTCTTTATTTTTTATTTTTTATATTTTGAGAAAAGGTCTAAGTTGCCCAGGATGGTCTCAAAATTGTGATTTTTCTGCCTTAGTCCCCCAAGGCACTAGGATTATCAGTATGTAACACTGCCTGGCTATACTGCATTTTCTTGGACAAGGATCAAACAAACAAAATCCTCATCTACCTCTCATATAACTTCTGGGTTTTCTGAGGGTGTTGGCATTCCAGGGAACATTTTCTTCCCTTCAGTTTATACATTAACCTGCAAGGGTCAGTTGACAACCCTGATCTGTTGGCTGGTGAAATGGAATGTTGTAGGGTGTTTTAAAGTATGATGCCCCCCCACTGGTTTGACATTCTTTAAAGTTAAGATTTTCTTATCACAGACCCAACTATGCAAAATTTACTCTTAGTCTTAAGCAATTCTTAACAATATGCATGCTGGAACATATGAACTATGCTTTAAACCAACTACCATTTAAATCTTGGAAGGCAATGTCACTTACGCATTTTAAAGTAAATTACAAAGAAATTTGGCAATTTGCAAAAAAATTATTTTTCTTTACATTCTCATTTCAAGAATGAACACAAAAATAAACTATAATGTATGGGAGCAAAACACTTTTCTGCTTTGGGGGAGAGGATGATTACTAAATATTTCCATTAATTTCTAAGCTTGTTTACAAATTAAGATGTACTGTAAATTTCATCATCAAAGTAGTATCAAGCCAGGCATGGTGGTGCATGCCTGTAATCACAACACTGTGGGAGGCTGAGGCAGGATGATCACAGGTTTGTGCATAGCCTTGGCAACTTAAGAGACTCATCAAGACCCTGTCTCAAATTAAAAAGAGCTGGGGGATATAACTCAGTGTAAAGGTCCTGGTACTGAGAGAAAATAAGTAATATATATACTGCATAATCAAGATAAGTGACACCATTTAAACTGACTCTTGATAGCAAGAATGAAGACAGGAAGTATTCTGGAAACGTCTGTCCTTTATATGATACTACTATCATCTTCCTCTAGGCCTTAGTGGTACCATTGAAATGACAGATGTCTCCAGGTGTTTCATTTAGTTGAAGCTTTCCTTCTACTTCTAAACTTATTAAAATTAAAATGTTCTATCTGCCAAACTCTAGATGATGAGGTAAACAAACCTGTTATTCTATAGATTATGAGGTAGACAAACCTGTTATTAACAGATTTGCAACCAAAATAAAAGTGTTTTCAGAAATCAAGACATTCATTAATTCCATTAACATTTAATATTAAAGTACTTAATATTCATTAACATTTAATATTAAAGTATTTTCTCTAGATAACCATAGGAAAAAAGTGCATGGTATATTTTGGAAGTAAAACTTACATTGATACGAAAGGCTTTTGTTCGTGTACATTGTAACATCTTACTTTAATTAGCTTTAATTTGAATTAAAAGTTTAATCTTGTAAAATTCTAAAGTCATCATAGTGTTGGGGGGGCCATTAAAAGGTGTAGTTAGGTACCTATCACTTTTCCCAAAGGTGTGGTTGAGAGAGAACAGAGAAGCCTCATCATTCAATATACATACTCCTATATAACACTCTTACGCATTTCTTTAGCTCAGATTCCTAATTAAAATAACCAAAATAGTTCTGCATATCCTCCAACCCCACAGCTTTTTTCCAGCTGTCCTACTAAAACAGAAAAAGAAGTCAGGCAACGGCTGTGGTGATTGCTGAAGTCTTTGCAAAGCTGAACCTGCTGCCCAGTGAGTTTAAGGTCTACTCACTGGGAACTAACAGTCCTAAGAACTTTATAGTCTATGATTACGTGGTTACCAACTATGCCAGGTAATATTGTCAACATGAGTGAACTAAGAGACTGCTGGAGAGGTGACTGCTCACAGAGGCGCTCATGGAGGCCCTATCCTCATCAGAGGATTGATTAACCCACTGACATCAGAACTTTATGCGTTGTTGGGAAGCAGAGCCCAGCTGGAGGAGGCGGGGTCACCGGGGCATGCCTTTGGAGGACATTCCTCTCACTGGCACTCTTCTGTGTTCTGCCTCCTTGTCACTGCAAAATGAGGAGCTCTGCTCATGTGCCCTTCCACTGCAATTTTCCTGACTTGGAGGACTTGACTGTGGACTTTAGAAACCTCTGAACCCATGAGCCCAAAATAAACCTCTCTTTTGAGTTGCAGGTGTCTGGGTATTTTTTTTTCCAGGAATCAGAAATACACCAATAAACCACCCAAAGAAGATGCCTTTCACTATCAATGTCTCCTACATTTGTATTGCCCCCAAAGCATCTGTTTTAGTCACCTGTTAAATACCAAAATAGATAAGGCTGTGCAAACACACTTGAATTTTCTGTAATTCAGTCAATCAATATTTACGAAACTGTGCCAGGCAGTGAGATAGTTAAAAGAAAAAGAGATAAAAAGAACTCAGAATCCAGAATCTTTTTTTTGTAGTGCTGGGGATTAAACCTAGGCCCTCACACATGCTGTGCAGGTGCTCTACCACTGAGGAACACAGCCAAAGCCCACAAACTCAGTCTCTGAGGGAATCAAAACCTTGTGAGAGAAACACAAAGAACCAGTGAGATGTTGCCTGCATTGTATCAGAGCCATAATCAAGATTCCCAAGTGGAAGACAGAAACAAGCTGTGCCAACAGGGAAGAAGAGTGTATCTCAGGCCATAAGGGGGCATGGTCTGTATAAGTTCCATAGACTGAACACCAGAGAGACTTGGCAGGTAGGCGAGGGGCAGGGGCAGATGGAGAGGACAACAAGGGCCAAACTATGGACAGTCTTCAGATGCCTGATGCCCATGGGAAGCTGCCAAAGGTCTCTCAACAAGCAAAAGCAGCTAGGATCCTGGGAAGGACAGTAGAGGGCAATGGGCTGGGCCTTGCTGTTTTTTCCCCTCTGTAGCACTACTACCTTTGACCGTTGTAGAGAAGTATTACATTGACCGGCAATCCTTCCTCTTTGAGAATGTGAGTTTTAGATGTTCAGAAGCCCTTTCCACTGAAATTCTCTAAACTAGAACAAATGACATTAGTAAATATTTTTTTGACTTAACTAAATGAATGAGTAGAATGGCCAGAAGGCAGCTTCAAAAGGGCCACTCTAGAGACTGCTTTGATGGGTACCTTGGAGACAAGGAGACCAGTAACAAGGCTACGCAAGGAACCCAAAGCAGAAGCCAAGAGGACCTGAATGAACATGGTGGAACCAGTGGCACAGAACACTGCTGGTGGGCATAGTGCAAGCAGGAACTATGGCTCTGAAGTCATTTGGGTTGGTAAAAATGCAGTAGAGGGCACAGGCTGGAGATATCCAAGGCAGAAAAGAGACAAAGATGCTGGTGGTAGCTTACCTCTGTAAAAACTGCCAACTCTCCTTGGGACGGGATCATTGTACAGGTGTCTGTTTTCTTTGGGTCCTGTTCCATCATCAGAGTGTGGGTCATGGTATACTCCACCCTGAGGCAGGAGACAAGTTTATAGGACTTATACCATGTCTCTGTTGACAATGGTGTCATCTACAAAGCTAGACCAGTGCACAGTCATTTATAATTATCTCACTGGGCCTTTTTTTCCCCATGAGGCAAACTACTTACTTTAAAAACCAGTTTAACTTCTCTGTGGGAAACTGGGTATGAATAATGTTTAAAAGGAAGGTTTTAACATGTTGAATGAACAATCCTTACAGACAATTTTACAGTACAATTCAGACCTCAGACTTCTGACGGGTGTGGAATGAAGAGGTGCCTTCTCTGGAGGACTCTTTAACAGAAGGTCTTGCCACAGTCATCTCTGGCGGGAGCTGCTCTCCAGGCTAGAAGTCAAATTCAAAAGGATTTATAAGAGCATCCTATTCCTGGGGATGAAAATCATCATCGTCTTTATTTAGTATAACTAGTGCCTTAACCAGCTAAAATAAAAATGTTAGTTGGCTAAAACATTCATTGTCCCAGAAGCCGGGTGTGGTGGCACATGCCTGTAATCCCAGCACTGGGGAGGCTGAGGCAAGGGATTGCTGTGAATCTGAGGCCAGCCTGGGCTACAAACAAACAAACAAAAAATATAAATTGTTCCATAAACAAGTGAATCATCTGATGAATGTAAAATAAGTTGAGCAAATTTCAGCAAATGGAAAAAGAAATTCCCATTAAAGGGACAAATTAGTGTGAAAATAGTTCAATTAATTATTTAATACAAAAATTATTCTAGTACAGTCACAGTTCTGAGCAACACTCTAGTTAGAAATTCTGTTAGTCAATCCCAAATTCATCTAGCAGATTTTAGGCTGAATCTTCCAAAAAAGAAATGAGTAACCAGGACTGCCTTTCAGGAAGGGCTTATGTGGCAGACTCATATGAAAATAAATGTTCCTTGAATGCATCAAGGAATAGAGTAAGTCCTCTTGATGATTCTTGTCTTAAATTTTCCTAGTGCCTATAGTCTATATGCTTCATTTCCAGGATAACAGTACTTAGGTCTGTGTCTCTTAGCCAGAATCACCAAGGTGCTCACTTCTAGAGATGCTGCCGCTACCTAGCTCCCTCAAGGAACTGCGTTACAACCTCAGCACAATGCTATAGGTCCACAACACTTCCAAAGAGGGAAAAATGTAGCATTTTCTACTGTCGGCAAAAAAAGATCAAAGTACACAATAACCAAGTCATCAAGAGGAATGAATGCATTGTGTATCTGTATATCATACACACAGAGATTATTATTTCAAGCTTATGTAATTTAAATGCATTTTATTTAAAAATATGATTCCTTTTCCTCTCAATCCCTAGTATTTGGAGACTTCCAGGCAGGGATTCATTCAATGAAGCCTTTCTATTTTGTGACTCAAAGATCGCATTTGAATTTTGCTACTGTACTGTTGACAAGGGCCTCTAAAAACATATTTTAGAAAACTAATTGTTTTTCCTTACTCTAAACTCAGTGAGAGACCCTGTTCTTTTGAAGGTGGTCATAATACTTTGTATTGAATGTCATTCTCATGATTCACTCACAGCTTTTGTTATTTTTCAAGATTTCTGCCATCTTTGTGTGTTTGTATACTTTCTTGCAATTTGACACTAAACCTCCTGAACTAGACTTTGGTAATACTTAGATCTGTTGTAAACCCATAGTCATTGCTTATAGTTAGCTTATGACCACCACATTCACAAAAATCTCTTTTCTGAATTCTCAGACGGCCAATCATTTGTTTGTTTGTATGCATGTGTGTATCTGTCTTTTTGAGACAGAGTCTCACTATACAGTTCAGGTTGGCCTTGAGCTCATTTTGTAGCTCAGGCTGGTCTCAAACTTGCAAGGATCCTCCTGCCTCAGCCTCCCAAATGCTGGGGTTACAGGCGTTCACCGCCACACCCAGTTGTCCTTTTTACAGTGAAACTACACTTTGTTTTTCTTCTCTGACACTAAGCTTAATGTCAGTACTTTGCCTGGCTTTGACCTCCACACTCTGTTTATGACCATCTGTGAGGTCCTAGAGATCTTTCTAGGCTCTTGAAGTTCTCTTCTCTGCACAGTGACACCTCAAGGGCTCTTCAGATCATTCCCATGACTCCACTATGCACCATGGGCACCTCTTGTCTTCCCCTCATCTGGGGACTGGATACCTTTCCAGCTTCTTAAAGCACACCTGGGGGCCTGGGGACTGCCTCAGAATGCTAGCTGCACCTTGAACTAGTTGAGTAAACTAAGGCAATTCACCCACTCTCTCTGAGTCTTGAGCATGGTTATCAGTGAGATAAAGGGTTTCAATTATGGGGCTTCAAAAATTCCCTCTCCCACACTGAAGAGGAGTTCCTAAAGAAATACTGAAGTCTTCTTTTTTCCTATACTCAACACCGCAATTTGCAAGTCCTACTGTTGATATTTCTGAGCACTCTAAGATCCACCATTTTCCCAGTGCATTCACTTAATCTCAGACTCTCTCTTCTCACCTCATGTGAGGATTACTACAAAAGCCACTCCAGTTGTTGTATTTTCTACTCCAGCAACATGGAAGTAGGTGTGATTCCCTAAACACACCATGCTACATCATATCTGTATACTCTCCTTCTCCTTGGGATTTTCTTTTTTTCCCTCCTTTCCAGACTCTTTCCTGCTGTTGTTGCTTTCCCTGCCATGTGAATATCACCCCTCCTGGAAGTCTCTGCCCAGATGCCACCTCCTCCGGGAGCCGGCTGCAGCGCCTGGCCTTGACTGCCACACTGCTCCCACTCCTTTTGGCACACATGCATGTCCCTGGCACAGCAGCTGAAATGTGGTCTCACAGCATCAGAACAACCATCTGTTGGCAAATGTCCCCTGCCAGCCTGCAGCCTCCGAGAGGACAGGAACCTTGCTGTTCTCATCTTTCTAACTAGGTCTCTCAAGATGCCTAGCTCAGGACATGCCCAGGCACATCTTTACTCCTTAGCCATACAGTGCTTCTGGTGCTTGCCACCCCCCAGCAAGATCTTCAGCTGCCCCTGAAGCCACTTCTGATGGCCACTACTCATAATCTTTTCCTGTTCTTCACTCTTATTTATAGTCAGTGCCATATGAATATAGGCCTTAATTATTTCACTGTTATCATGCATAATTTAATCTTCCCTGAGAGAAGCTAAGTTTCTCAAGGGCAAGAGCTCTATCTCAGGACACTCTGAAGTACCTGATACAATCCAGCAGTGAAAAGGTATTCACTGTCTAAATCATAGACATATCACAAGTGTGGAGCAATGACTGTAACTAGTGAGACATTTGCTTTGTGCTAATCACTGGATACTATGAACTGTAGATATGAAATCATGAAAATATGATTTAAAATGCATTCTATTGTAAAAATGCTACTTCTTTTAAGCACATTAGTCTCAGTTCTAGAGCCCAACAATAAAAAAAATGGTAGAATCATTATGCTATAAACATTGCCTTAAGATTTAAAAACAATCCAAATGACAGAAAATTAACATTTATCCTGGCATGAAGTTAAATTTATCTGTAATTCTAGATATATTAAACATTTTTAAATTCATTTATGATATTGAGCAAAGTATTAAGGAAAAAAAGGGTTGATTCAAGCAAATGTGGTTTGGAGAGATTAAAGAAAATACCCATGAATTTACATTGAATTTTGAAAAATCCAAAAGCTAACCCATGTAGATGATAAATTCTATAATAAATCAAAATGAGATTCACTCAACAAAATATCCAGAAAGGAACATACAAGAAACAGATTACAAAAAACAAACTTCAGAATTGTTCTGAGTACTCAATATTTGATTGAAAGTGTGGCCTCTTGTAGTTGTGGAAATTACAGATTGACCATATAAACACCCTCTGCACTACATGCCCATGATGAGCCATCAGAGAGGGTCAAGGTGCTAAGAAGCTGTACCTGCGGTGATAAGAGCTGCAGGCTGTTGGCTCTGGCCGCCATCCCTTGCCCTATACTCAGGCTTCCATCCAAGCCTTTGGCTCTCACTTTGTCCCGGGTCACATACATGGAATGCCTGTGAGGACGCTGCTGAGAGGAGAAGGGGCTGGTGTAGCCCAGCCCGTAAGAAAAAGATTCATGAGGTGCAGACAGTGAGTGGGAATGGCTGTTGTCCATGTGCTCAGGCAGCTTCAACTCCTCCATGGTTTTTGAATGCCTGGCTGTGGTTCGGCGTGAGTCCAGCGTACCCTCATTTCGGTTATTTCTCCCTGAAGGGCTAAGTAAAGTTCTTGAGTCACTGTGCCTGGTGGGTGTCGGGCTGGTGGGAGAGTTCAAGTCCAAACAGCTGGATGGAAAATACCTACTGGTATTGGTCTCTGTAATTTGAGCCCTGGCTTCAGAAAGGTTGCTCACAGACTTGGAGTCACTCAATGCCCCGTGGCTTTTGGCCTTGGTCCTGTAGGAGGGACTCCTGGAGGACTGGGGAATGGTGTCGATATAGCTGTGCCGACTCTGCTTCTCACTGGGCTGCAGCGTTCCTGCTTTGCTCTGAGAGCTTTCCATGAAAGAATGCCGGTTCTGCTGAGATCGGGTGCTGGACTTCAGGTACTTTGTGCCTGGACCTTCGGAGGGCTTTGGGTCAATATTAAAGTCAAACTCTGTTTTGGATTTGGCTTCTTTTGGACTAAGAAGGTGAGGCATATTGTTATTGGTGAGATCTTTGCTGGCAGACCCAGGTTGGGAGCTTGCTTGGTAGGTTTTGGTGTGCATCGGACTAAGAGTAGCTCCAGCAAGGTTCCCATTCAGGAAGCTTTCATTGGCAGGAAGCCCTTCATCAGCCCGGGGCAGACCCACACTTAGGTTCTGAATGTCCTTGCTGTTAGATCGGTGGTGAGACTGTAAAGCAGCCCCTTTGCTGGCTTGGCTTCTATGTTGAAAACAAAAAAAGCATATCAGTTTCCCTCAATAGCAGGTATAAAGTATCACATTAAAAAAAAAGGGAAGGCAAAAAAGAACACACACTTAAAATACCTTAACGACTAAAAACATGAACTCTTTCAAACTCATGCCAACAAATACAAGTAACCTATCAATAAGAAGTAGGTTAATCTCGCTAAGTCACTCCACCAGAAAGCACCGGTCCCAGTGAAGTAATTTGGCACCCTCACACGTTCAGCTAACTTGTTGCCAATAGTTTGTAACTGATAATCTGGTAAAACACACTTTTGCTAGGTGGTACTTCTATGAATGTTTGTTAAGAGTATCTGCCAAGGAAAAGAGAGCTGAGTTACAGACAGACTCAATTCTTTTATGTGCTTGAATATTGGAAGACAACAATTAGACTTGCAGATTATTGTGGTCCTTGAACTTTGTTTTTGTTTGGGAAACTCCTAGCCTGCCTCAGAGATAATGTACTCACAGTACATACATACAGACACTAATCAATGCCTCCTTTGTCCAGCCTGTATAAAGACTGAGAATTCTAGCAATGTACTCATTAAAAGAAAATGACACTCTAAAAAGAAATATAAACTTCCCAGTGAGGCTTACTGGAAAAGATGATGATTAATGTTCATGGTTTGGAGAAGTGGCAATTACTTGGGGGTTCTGCAGACATCTCCTTGTATACTAAACAAGAATCTCTATACTGGATCACAGGGATCTGAGAGTGTTAATTGCTCACCAAAACACACAATTTAGTCTCTTCTTCATTTCACACTTCACTATTCCAAACTGACTATGAGGCCTTCTTTAGGACTCAAAGCTCCATTTCCTGCTGGGTTAAAAATGCAAACTATCAACTCAGAGGAAAATCTTGTCCTTTATCTGAAAGCTGAAACTAAAGATGAAGCCAGGAGACATGGGTATTTAGGCAGATAGGGTACAGGTCCTAAATAGTTAAAGTAAACTAAAAGTCAGGGCCTAAATAAATTAACATACCCCAAAAGACAACTGGGGCCTAATAAACTCCAAGACACAAAAGAACAGGTCCCTAACTAAACAGGAGACCTTAGAGGAAGTAAAATACAAATGAAACAGCTTGCTTTGCAGATCTCAAAGGCCTACCTACAACCAAGAACATCCCTGTTTTCTTTCATGTACACTGCTCCCAATAACTGTATAAAAATCCAAAAGACCTAAACATCTACATTGTCTGCTTCACAGGACACCCCTCTCTGACTAGCAGAGAACTTCACTTTTGTTCTAATAAACACATTTGGCCATTTTCCACCACTTGGTGTTTGTTGAATCTTCCTTGCCCCCAAACAAGGACCTGAGATCCAGTTATAACACCACAGCAGAATCAATTTGTTCTACTGTAAGTATTTAAAGGGCCAAATAGTGGTTTAGCATTTAGAATGTCTCAAAAGAACTAATGATTTACACAGTTCTATTTTTATTACACATTCAGAAAATGTTGTAAATACTCCTATTGCCAAAGATGGTTTGATTTGGGAAAGTTTTGTTCCCACCAGACACTAATTGGAAGAAAAGTCCCATTTTTTCATGCAGAATGGTTACTTGTGAAACTGCAATTTCTCATTTTTCCTGTAAAAATCTGCATGCTAAGGCATCAAATATAAGGGTCCTTTTCCTATTGTGCCTTTCAGATGATAATGTCTGCCAGAAATCTACCTGAGAGCATCAACACATACCTGCTATTCAGACAGCCTATAACAATATGAAAGGCTCCATCTCCTAAATGTACTCACTAACCTTTCCCTGTTAGTTCACAAGAATCACAGCATTAAATAAAAACACTTAAATTCGAGCTAACCAAATGTCAAATCCCAGACCTAGAAAGAAATTGCAAAGAAAGGAAAATTAAGTTTCATTTTCTGTTAAATGATAATCAACTCTATGACCAGAAAAAAGAATAGTCTTTGTATCCTAAAGGCATCAGGCTTTAAATCATTAGCGTTGTTTGTCAACTTACATGTTGGTGACTAAAATATCTCAGTAATTTAAAAAGTCCATGAAACGATGCCTTCTCATTTTCCCTGCATTAAAGGGTCTTTTATAACTTTTCAGAGTATAAACTCTGCTAGAAATCTGAGAGCATCAAAAAACATCCACAAATAGATTTAAGTGTTGGTTATTCTCCATTTTCCCAACTCCCAATCTATTCTCCATTCCTCTTCTTGGTCCTTGGCCTTAGGAGTCAAATGCTGTAGACTGCACCCCCAGATTTCCTAGTTGAGTACCTTCTGGTAGGGCTTATCACCACTCAAGAGAAAGAGGCTGAGGGAGGTCTTCCCTGTTCCTTCTTGGCATCAACACGCTCCCTCAAATCCTACCCATATCCCTCCAGATGACACTGTCCACTTCTGACCAGTTCCAACTCTGCCTTGGGCACTCAGAAACTATTTCTTCCCTTTCTCCTTCAGGCCTAGAGATAGGAATGGCTGAGAGATATAACGTGCAGATATTGGGAAATATCTCAGGCTTAAAACAGGGCCAGAAATGACAGAGAACAGCGGAGGCCGAGATGGCAGAGCTCTAGAACTGTTAAAATCACTGCTATCTCAGTGTTGAGCATAAACCTACACTGGAGCGTATGCATATTCACAGCAATGAAGATATAATTTCTAACATAAAATAGAAGCTATAAAGTTAAGGCAGAAACAATTGTCAAAGCTTTTGGTTTTCTATAGATGTACAAAAAGCCTAAACCACTCTTCCTAATGTTTTTGCTTCAGGATTAATAGGAAGCCAGTGAGCTTTGCACAAATCATAATTCCCATGTAAAAAGGGCATCATATTACCTTCAAACTGGAGCTCTGCCAAAGCACAACAATAAAAAAACAGCTTTGAAAAATCCCCTCTCTTTGACACACAATTGTACCGAATCTGTGTTAAACTGTCAACCAAAGAGAAAGAGTTGACAGATAAACCACTCTTAAATGACTGGCGGGACAAATGGATACATGGATGGTTAACATATTTTCTTAAAGTAAGTTTTAAGTAAATAGGTTGAAGAATAAGGCTGAGGAATGCCTGAGTCCACTGCCTATGAAGAGAAGAATGTGAAAGACAGGGTATGTGAGTGTGTGTGTCTCTAGGAACAAGGTAGGGGAGCATGTAAATGGTAACCAATGAATATGGTGCTGTGGAGCATGTCTAACAGTCCTGGAGGACCAAGACAGTGTTCTGATCCAAGTTGGAATTAGTGTCCCTAACAAGCCTGTGTAATGAGTATAGACCATTGACAAGTGCGGAGACAAAGCCCTCAGATGCATGTCACCATGTAGGACTTTTTAAAAAATATATTCAATAGAGTGTCAAGATCTGAAAATGAACTTATGCAGAGTTTTATTTACTTGTATTTTCACTATAATCTACTTTGAAAGAGGATTTGGGAGGACTAGTCAAAGATCCATATAAATCATTTCCTCTGTACCTCCCACAAATACCTCACCACATATCCTCCTTAACAGATTCCTCAGTAGGATTCCCAAGGAGAACATCAGGTCCCCACTGGTTAACTACAGAGACTCTAAGTGAGCCACAACAAGACAAATAGTAAGGCTCTTTTTCATGGTAGAGGTCACACCACTAATGACTATGGCACAAATCACAAATCATTATCAGTCTGGTAAACTTTGCATCATTGGGATAATTTTCTTTTTAAATGTAAACTAGAGAAGCCAAGTGACAATTCAGGTAGAAGGGAGATGAAAGGCCCTGAATGGAGGACAACCCCAGACAAGACACAGGAGTAATATAAACTTGCAAAATGTAAAGGATCAACCAAATGATGACCATATTAATTGACTTACTAAATTCTCATGGAAACAAACAACAAATAAATCAGCTAAGAATGCTCTGTTGATACACGGGGAAACAATGAATGAAACCATCATTTCAAAGAAGAGTATGTAAGAGAAACACAATTATTATTGCTGCTAAGCAAAGCAAAGAGAGCACATGTGGTTGTCACTGGTTTATGGATGTCCTCTCAGACCTAAAAAGAACAAGATCTCGAGCTTCGAAAATTCCAACCTATTAAGAACAACTGTACCGCCAGGCTAGGTAGTGCACACCTGTAATCCCAGCTACTCAGGAGGCTGAGGCAGAAAGATCATGAGTTTGAGGCTAGGGTGGGTAACAGGCAAGACTCTTGTCTTAAAGTTAAAAAAAAAAAAGCTCAGTGGTAGAGCATCCCTGTGCTCAATCCCTAGTACTATTAAAACAAAATGTAAAAAACAACAAAACAAAGCAAAACAAACAAAAAACCCCAGTTTTTTAATATGGAGGAATAAACAGGCAGGGAAGATTTAAATTTAAAAGTTTTATAGTAAGAATTAAGGTTTTCTGTTTCTCTTCTAGTAGTAGATGACAGAAACTATTTCTATTTCACAATTTGATAATGCCAGAGGCTGAGACCGGCTTGTGGGAGATGAAGGAAGAAAAAGAAGATTGTGACTAGGACACTGTCTCCCTGCAAAAGCAGCCAGCAGAATCGAGGAATGTCTGGTTGCAAAGACAACCTAACCAGTGCAATCTTGGGGTATGTGTGCGCATGTGCATGTGCATGTGCATTTCCAAAACCAGATTTTCAAAAGGCTATGTTAAAAAGCACCACATGACATCTCTGATTTTACTTTATGTGTTTATTTTTATGAAAAATTGCTTTCTTAACTCAACAATTAAGACAAGAACAACAAAAAACACAAGACCTTTCAATAAGAGCCTGCCTACTCGGTTCAACTGCAAAGAGTACATTCCCACTCATGTGTCTGGCACCCTCTTCTTCATCCAGAAATCCTCTTGCCCTCATCTATATCACCAATGGCACCATTCTGTGCCATTTACACAGAACCTCCTGGATCTTAAGGCTGGAAACCCTGAGGTGCTAACTCAATACTACCCTTCTGGGGACAACACAGGTTTCCATGACATATACTTGTTAAAGGTGAGAAAGTCTTTAAGACCCACACAACTCTTTAATTATAGTTCTGAATCATGTAATAAGCATAAGGAAGACATTTTTGAATAAAGAGGGCTTTCCTTCTTTTCACTAATTGCATAATTTTAGCAGCCACCTCCTCCACCTACTTGTAAGACCAACACTGTATCTGTATTTCCTTAAAAGGGAATATTTACCTATTAGACAAAGTGCTGCTTTCCACATGATAAGGTTTCCTTTTTGCTGACCTTGAAGGAGACCGATCCAAAAGTCTCTGGGTTTGAAATGTAGGGTGATTCAAACACTGTTCAGTCAAGTATCTGTCAGCGGGGTCCAACTTCAATAAATTCTTAGGAAATAAAAGTTTAGGATGGGAGAGGACATTACAAACTCAAATTTAAATTCTAATAAAAGCCTTAATTTTTCTTCTTTAGCAATAGATACATGGTCACTGCAGAATCTCCAGCATATACTAGGAAAAAAAGACTATCTGAATTACCCATAATCTCACCATTATTGTCCTCTTTGTAGATATCCTCTCAGGTCTTTTTTGAGTATCATATATATTTTTTCTTTTATCAAATCTGGGTCATCTTATACACACAAGTTTTATAACCCACACTTTTCATTTACTAATCAAAAATATTTTATAACATAATTTAAATATTTGAAAAACTTTTAAGTGACTATATATTCACACTTTTTCTCCCTCAGATACCAGGTTCGCCCCTAGAGGCAGCTCAGGTCACCAGTCTCCTATCTTCCATAGGTGTATTCTGTACATAGCTCTCTATCTCCTCCCTCTTTTTTTTTGTTTTAGCCAAATAGCTGTATACATACACACACAGCTGTCTGCATTCAGCTTCCTTTCTATTTCACATAGAGACTTAAGAGACAATTTCATATCAGTAAATTGTGTCAACTCTATGGATGTACTTTAGTCTATTTTAGCAATGCCTGAATGACAGGGCTTTATTTTATTATTATGAATACACACATATTTTTTTTGGTGGTGCTGGGATCAAATCCAGAGGTTTGCAAGTTAGGCAAGTGTTCTAAGATACATCTTAGCACTTACAACATGTTTTTTTTTCTTTTTCATTTTTTACATTTTATTGGCACATTTTAGATGTACGTAATGTTAACATCACAGCGAATTTTTACTTGTACATGATATATCTTGCTTCATTTTTTCCTATTCCCCTCTTCTTCCTTCAACTCTTCTTCCCCTCCTTATTTACAAAAGCTTAGTTTCTATTTTCCCCTTCTTTTCTTAGTTTTTTCTTTTCCTTTCTTTCCTCCTCCCCCCTGCTGCTCTCCCTTATTTGAACACCTTCTTCCCATTTCCCAATATCTATTATACATTTTGGTTCTTATTTACACTTTCAGTTTCTCACACCAGAGAAACAATGCAGTATCTAAACATATGTGTCTAATTTATTTCACTTAAGAGTATAGTCTCAAGGTGTATCCACTTACCTAGAAATGTCTCAAGTTTATCTTTCTTTATGGCATAGTCCTCCATTGTATTAAAAACACATCCTAAATCTTGGAAACAGCCCAAATGCCCATCAACTGATGCATGGATACAACATGTTTCTTAATGACTGCATGGAATTTTGTGGAATTGACATATAATGATTTACTTAGTCAGCATTCTATGATTGGATGTGGACGATAGCCACTTTTCACCTACAATTAATATGGTAATAATCATCTAAATAAAAGCTTTCACAGGATAAACTTCTAAAGATGGAAATTTTTGGTCTGCAAATTTTTAAGGCTCCTCTGTGCAATGCCAAATTACCACAAATTACCCTCTAGAAAGGTTGCTTCAAATTATATTCTCTTGGCATCTGCATGGATATGTCCATTTCTTGGTACCCTCATCAATACAAAAATTCTTTTTTTGTATTTGACTGTTAGTAAGATTAAATAACTTTACATTTATTAGTTACATATGTGTTTTCTTATTCTTTTATTTATGTGTATATTATTTTCTATCTGTAAGTGTTCTTTGTTCTATAAGGCACCTAACCCTTTGCTTATATTGCACATACTACATTCTTTATAACTAAAATGTTTTTTCCCAATACTATTTACCTCAGTAACTGGACAGGACTTTTGAAGGTGACTCATTATTATTACTACTACTTTTTATTTACAAATTAAGTAAATACTAGCCGGGCATGGTGGTGCATGCCTGCAATCCCAGCACTCTAGGAGGCTGAGGTAGAAGGATGCCAAGTTTGTACCTAGCCTGAGCAACTTGGTGACTCACTGAAGCCTGGTATCAAAATAAAAAAAAGAAAACATGGCTGGGGACATAGTTCAGTGCCAAGCCCCTGGGTTCAATCCCCAGTACCAAAAGAAAAAAAATTCAGTAAATTATCTAAAAAAAACCACAACCTACATAGCCTAATGCAACAGGATGGAGCACACTGAAATTTGCTCGGAGTAGCTGCTACTATCTCTTACAGGAGGGAAGCAGGGTGAAACTCCAGCATTCACAAACCCATCTCTACCTTGCTTTCTTCGTTAGTTTTGCCCACTAGTAAACGTCTTCATGGCCCACTCTTAAACAGTGAAAGCAAATTTGCTCTCATCAAGCCAGGTTTCAATTTCAGACAAACACTTTCAATCTAGCACCACAGAAAATGTAAATTCTGATCCTATCATATAATAAAATATTCACTTTTGGTCAAGAGTCTCATTACATTATTGAAACTCAAGCTACTGATTTTAGGCAAGTGGATTTCACATTCACATTAATTCAGACACAACTCTGAAATTATCTCAGTTCACGTTTCTTATTGTAGAACAAAAATTGTGAGGGTATATAAAATGATTTTGTTTGCACTAGCAACTTAATCAGACTAACTAAAAAATGTTTCAACTATTAAGACACAGGAAAATAGGCCCTTGATTAGCCTTCTGAATCTGAAGCACCCATGGCCTTTCAGAAGCCAAAGAACTACTAATATTAGTGCTATCTTAACTTGAAATTAGGTAGAAATTACCGCATTATAAAAACTATATGTATATTTATAAATATAGCTATTAATTTTCAAATTATTTGAAAGGATGAAGTTATATGAGGAAATTATGAAATTTACCCACCTAATAGTTTCTAAAGTTTGGCATTTTGGGGAAATATAATTATCACAATTATAGTTATTTTATTTTCTTAAAATAGAGCCAATATTATTATCATAGTTAGGTTTAAAATTATTAAGAGCTTGAATTCTGGTAACTGGTATCCCACTAAAATGGCTGACAGGAACAGACACAGGATGATGTGGCCATTTTAGGTACTTATACAAGAACAAAATTATCAAGACAACTTCAGGGAATAGAAACGAGAATAATATTTCTTCATAAAAAAAACTGATGGCTTTGATTTTTAAAATTCATTCTCAAAATAGCCAAGATAAAAAGGACCAATTCATTTATACAGCATTCAGTAATAAGGTAGCACTCATTGCTGGTGAGACAAGTCAGAAATTATGGTTTTTATGAGCTCAGTAGGACAGGGGTGGAAAGCCTGGGCGGGATTATAAAGAGGCTTCTGGGAGTTAATAATTTTCTGTATCTCGACTTAGATAAGGTTATAAGGATACGTTTATAAAAATTAACTAAGATACAGATACAATTTGAGCACCTTCTGAATGTACAGTTCAGTAAAAATATTTAATTACTGTTAAAAAACTTTTATAGTAAACATTATTAAATAAACATAAATTAGAAAGTTTAACATCCAAACTAGTACAAGTAGTCAAAGATTCAGGACACTGTTCTGCTTCTATAAGTGCTATCTTTTAATCAGTATTCATTTTTGTTTAGGTACCAAACTGACTGGTAATTATACTTGGTAATGATTTAACATAAAAGTTTAATTATTTTTACCTAAAAAAGGACAAAAGATAGAAAACCTTTAATTCCATTTCCCTACTTTATTTACATTTTGAAAGCTCCAAATGATTAAGAATCTGATCATTAAGTACAGACTGCATGATAGAATGTATTGATTAAAACCCAACTGATTTAAGTGAAAATTTATGCCTAACTAAAAAAAAAAAGAGTTTTGAGATTGAGGGTTGCTTTTTTTTATCCCATTTTTCAATCTGTACTCAGAACATTAGTATGTCAGTTTTATTTTTTAAAATACTCAATATTTAATTAAATTTGGGAAATACTGAGTGTGATGGAATGGCTTCTTTACTGTGAGATTTCTGAAAGCTTTTGTAGGTTAATGAATATTACGAATCTCTACAAAAGGTTAATATGGTATGTGGCATTTCCCAAATGCCACACCCCTACCTCAATTTCTGCCCCCACACCTAGTTATACTTATTTCCCTGGAACAGATTAACAGAGTTTAAAGCACAGAAAAGTTCTAAGAAATTAGTTCAGCATTTCCACCTGTGATAAGTTTGTCTTTTAACAGTTTGTGCTGAGTGTACACTTGGCTGATTTTGACTGTCGACTGAATGGACATGAAACAAAACCAATCTACTAACAAGCATTTTCTGAAGGTCTACTATCAAACAACCAACATTTGCTTATGCACTTGTTGGCTGCAATGAAAACTGGGAAAATATGAAAAATGGTCCTCTCACTCAAGGAGTTGAATACTAGGGAAGAAAAGTTTGAATAAAGAAATTTGAGGATATTTTCAGTACTACAGAGCAAGAACTCTTCTGGACAGGGGGTTTAGCATGAGGAGGAACAGTCAGGCTACAGTGGTACAAGTGATCCTGACATATCTAAAAAGCCAGAAAGAGCAATCTGTTTGGGAAAGATGGTCAACACAGAAAAAGAGAAGAATTAGATTTACTGATTAATTCTATATAGCCTATGACAGCTCTTAAATATCATATAAAAATTGTAGTATCTTTTTCCCTTCAACATTCAAGATTTGTTTTATAACCAATGCATGAGCTCCTCTTGAGTGTTAACAGATTTTTATTATCCTGTCCATTTTAGGAAAGTAATTTAGAGATCTCATGCCTCTGTCTAGATGGACTATGACACTACCAGATCCTGTTGTAGTTTTAAATAAATTACACACCTTTTAACATGACATAATCTGCCACTGTTCACCATTATGTGTCTCTAACAAGATATTTAACTCATAAACACAGTCCCCCATTATTCACCATTATGTATTGATCAGTGTAATATTTAATTTATAAAAGCAAGGCTATGATCACACATAGACAAAAGAGAATCCATAAACCAAAGGTTATTTGTGATACAGGCCTCAACTTCTCCTACCTTCATCAGGTCAAGTAAAACACTATTTAAAATTCCAAGGTATCTTCTCTCCAATGACTGAGGATGGTTAACAGCTGGAAACTGTAAGGACAACACAATAGGAACGTTAGCATTTGGGAAAGATATTATGGGTTGTATCTAAAGATGCCCCCAAAGCCTCGTCCAGTCATAGATGGGAATTTCAAAGGTGGTTGGATTAGGGTGTTTGAATGTAGACTACAGGTGTGGTAAGAGGATTACGGGTGTGGATAATGGAAGCCCCATCCTGGGTATAGGTAACACCAATCAATAGCTTTGTAATCTGGATGGAATACAAAGGGACTTGCTGCTGCTGCTTGCTGCTTCGCTGTCTCCTGCCTGCTTTGACATGGACTGTTTCTCCTCTGTCATGCCACCTTGCCTTGGAGCCAGACAACTATGGACTGAGACTTCTACAATTGTGAGCTGCAATAAACTTTTCTTTTATTAACTTGTGGGTGTCTAGTAGTTTGTCTCAGCAATGAGAAAAGTACCTCAGATAGAAGGATATATGTGTACAGGCTTATGAGAGATGCAGAAGGGAGTAGCTGAGAAAAGGTATTGTTCTAGTGCAATCTAAGTCAAATTCATATTTGTATGTTACTTTTTGTATCTATGTATTTTGGGTATGAATTAACTGGACTGGATACTAAATAAAGGAAGCAACAGGTGAAATATGATACTTAAATATAGGCATACAATACTAAAACATAGAAAATATAAAAATCAGAAACTATTTATACAAGCTATAGAGTACTGTCTTCTTAGTTCAGTTCTAAAACAGTATATAGAATGTCTGCTTATCCAGACAATTCTTAATTACTGACAATAACTGGGGCCTAACACAAGGAACATGATATAATATCACATAAATTTTTTATGGTCCTTTCACAGCAACATATTTACTGCTGAAAATAGACAGCAAAGGAGAAGAATGCAACATGAGGCCAGAATCTGTAAGACCACAGAAGTAAAACTAATGAATTATTTCATTCATTCATTCACTAATTTTTGAGACAATGTCTCACTATGTAGTCCAAGTTAGCCTAGAACCTGCTATGGAACTGGTCTTGAACTTGCAAACCTTCTGCCTTTCCCTCCCAAGTCCTGAGATTACAGGTGTGTGCCCCTGACTTGCCTTGTATTATTGCTTTTAATATATACTTTTAATGAGCTGTTTTCAAATATTTTTGAGTTGATTTTTAAAATCTGCTTTTTCAGATTTTTTTATTTTTTTACTTTTTGCTTTTTCAGATTAACATGTATATATTTTTTTAAAAGACGAGAAGGAAGGATCTAGTTTGTTTAAATGTTTTATTCTTTCTTCTGCCAACTCACACTTGGTCATATCTGAGTGGAGGCTGAAGCATTAGGTAATATGACTGGCAAAGCCCAATGTCAAATGTGAGGGTAAGTTTCCTTCTAATATACATTTACTCTTCATCAACATAAGAGCATTTGAAGCACTGAAATCCTTAAATATGCCAAATAAGTAGATAGGAGGACTAATGATGTAGGTATTTGGGAAGTAATTATGACATCAACTGTACACTGTGCTCCTTAGGGCAGAAGATACAGAATATGGGTAAGAGCTAAGCCTTGCACTTGAGGAATCCATTTTCTGACTGGTGAAGCAATTAGTGTTAAACCGCACAGCTATACATTCTGATGGAAGCTCACAGAAAGGAGAAACCAAGGCAGTTTCTGTCTGTAGAAGAAAGACCTGGTAGATAATATTTGAATTAGGTTTTAAAAGGTAAGAAAACTATGACTATGGAGAAAAGTAGAATAGTACCTTCCAGATAGATGAAGAAGGACTAATGTGAGTATAACAGAGATGCACAAGCAAAAAGCTAAAACTTATTTCTTAGGGAAGTGATCCTATGTCAGATATTTTAGGTATTATTAATCCCTTACTTTAGAGATATAGAAAATTATGGTCAGAAAGTTCAAATAACTGATTAAAACAAAGATATATAATTAACAAGCAGTATAACTTGTATTTGCACCCTGGCCATACTCTTTCTAAACTGAGGTACCTTTCCTAAGGGAGCTAAGAATTTCCTTTTGATGTTGCTGGAGTATTAAATATCAGCCCAAAGAAAGAGAAATCGGCCATGCCATGATAAAAGACCCTATACCAGTACATTTTTAATTAATACTTGGCTTCTGAGGTCTATCTTATGCTACCAGATACCATCCCCTTTTATTTTCTCAGAAATAACATTTTGCTGATAAAAAAATCAATTTCAAAAGTCAAAAGGTGTTAGAAATATTAGAATAAAATGACCAAGCAAACTCCTAACTTAAAAATTTGCTTTTGAGTGAAATATATGCTTTTGAGTGAAATCCACTATTCTAATGTCAGATAATTCAACAAATAGCCAAAATAAGCACATAAATTTAAGTCATATCCCAGTCCCAGTCAGTAGTTTGTTTCTTTTCTTAATCACTTGGCTAACACAATAAAATGAAGGTATCTCTTTACTAAGCACTACTATGAGCATTTTATACACATAGCTCATTTTCACAAAAATCTCTTTAGGTGATACCTTTGTTATCACCATTTCACACACAAACAGAAGCACAGATGGTAAAATAACTGAGGCCATTTAAGTAGTAAATATGGAGCCAGGCTTTGAACATTACCAGTCTTCTCCCAAATACTGCATACAATTAGAGCAACATCTAATGGATTTTTCAGTCTCTATATAAGTGAATCCAAATGCACACCACACTGGATTAGTTACTAGCAAGCACATGGCTCACAGCAAATGCAGCTCACAGGCCCAGTGTGCTTACTTATCTGTTGCAGACATTCTCAAGTGATAGCATAAAGGAAAAAATTTCTCTCAAAAATGTTGCTAAACCTCTAAAGACATTGAATTAATTTAGTTAAAACACCACAAACACTTTCAGACTATGATGTAAATATATACAAGTTTACAAAAATCAGTGTCATAGAAGCAGCAATCTCCCTGACGGAAATTTATAAGTAGCACTGTCGTAGGCTGTCTAGCATTTGGCAGACAATATTGTTTAAATGGAGAAGTCTGTGAACAAATAGGACCACAAATGAGGGACAAACACCCTTCGTGTGGCCTCTCCAATCTAAATGCCATCTGCTCTTCAATATCTATTTTAAATTTCAAATCCTCCATGAATTCTAATGAATTTCCAACTATGATTTCTAACTTTCCAGAATGTTTGAAATGGTAATGTAATGAGATCTAATAATGAGATCCATCAGAAAGCAGTACAAATAAGTAAATGGTGCAATACTTTATTAATATGATTTCCTGTAAGTTGCCTTGTTCTAATTATTTTGGTATGAAAGTCTTAATTCTGCAGCTAATATGGAAGTTATGAAGCCCAGGTACCATGTCAGATCTGCTTATATTCTCTTCAGAGAATCCACCATAGAGCCACTTTAACCAGGCTGAGACAATGTTCAGCAGACCAACCTTAACTAGGATGGAGCAGTTGAGATGAAATATTCAACCTACTAGGCACTATTCTAAGTGTGCTACAAATATAATGATAAACTGTTTACTTCCTTAAGAAATTAATTAGTCCAGTGAGGATACATATTTGCAACAAGTAACTTAAAAGAGAACAAGATGGATGCTACCAAATAAAGAAAGTGACTAGAGTGCTATGGGAGCTTGGCAGGAGTCACCCATTGAGCCTGGGATAGTCTGGAAGGGTTCCATGGAAAGAGAAGATTTGGTCTGAGTCTAAGTAAGTATTGGGAGCACCACAGAAATGGAAAGGCAGCACTACTGAAGCCACATGTCAAGGAAATGGTGGGAAGGGCAAGGTGGCCTAAGAACAAAGGATGGGAGCAGGACAGGGTGAAGACCAGGCAGGAGGGTTAAGAGCAAGGGGTTTTGAACACTACCTTATGGTGTTTCAACTTTATCAGCACTCTCATAGAAGTAATGAAACAAAAAAGAGATAGAATTAAATGTGTGGTTGGAGAAATGTGAAAAGACTTAAGGACAGACACTGTTCAAGATATCAGTTTGGGAGCAATTGCCTATAGTTCAAATAAAGGCAACAATAAGAGTGAAAGAGGATTTGAGCTGGAGAGAAAGGAAATAAAATTGAGCTTCAGTGTTGATGTCACAGATTGGCTTGATGAATCACTCAGGTATTTGGTAAATATTAGTTTCTGCGTTCAATGCTTCAAGCAACGTGATAAGACAGACAATGTCTGTCCTTGGGGAACTTATATGCTAGCAGGGGAGAGCTAGACATTGATAATTAACAAATAAATGAATAGATAATAATCCCATATTGTGGTAAGTGGTATGCTGAAAAAAAAAGAAGAGTGCTCGGCGTGAGACCAGGAAATGGTGAGGGAGACATTATGGTGGGTGGCCAGAGGGAGGAGGTGTTCTTTTAGTTGAGATTTACCAAATGAGGAGGGACGGTGCCAAGGAGGAACCTTTCCCAAAGAAGCCACAGTCCTAAACATTTAAAGTCGAATAACCTTATGATATTTATGAAAGCCAATGAAGAGGCAAGTGTGGAGAGAACTGGAGACAGAGGGGAATGGAGATAAAAATGAGGCAAGGCCAGGGAGCCAGAGAGCCTGGAGTAGGCAAGGTCTCACAGGCTATGGCAAGGAATTTGGATTGATTCTCACTCAGCAAAAGAGAAATTCAGTAATTATGACTAACTTTATTTGTGAATACTGGACTTTCATTTCTTCTAGATTGAAGGCAAATCTTATTTACTGTCATATTTTTCTCACCTAGTATCAAAAATGTTCAATAGCTGTTGAACTAATATATTCAACCACATGTAGTATTTTACCCTTATTAATGCAATGAAATAGGCCAATGTTTGTATCTTTGGAGGATGATAATGTTGTGGATAAAGAAGGAGTTTAAGATAATCAAGGTTTAGAATATAATAAGCAAAATTAAAAGGAGAAAAATCTGCCTGAGGTAATTCAGACATTTTGGAAAGAGAGAATAAAGATGGTAGAGAAACTATGCACCTTGGTTCATTCATTTGCTCCACATCCATTCAGCCCAGTAGAAGTTGGGGGTCTGCTGGGCACTCATGTTTGGATATTGGTGTCCTCCAATGGGAAATTAACTGAAGTCCAAAAGGTCAAAGAAAAAAAAGTATTTTATCAATGGCAGGAAAATATGGTTTGAGAATTATGCATTTATGTGCAAGAAAGGAAGTGATAGCAAGATTACTTTGTAGTCCTCACAATGACCACCAAATGACATGTTGGCCCAAAAGAGTGTCTGAACACTTTTGAAAAGTCATTTTTGGGGTAAATGGATGAGAGAAGCATTGGCCACTATACTGACTTGCTTCTGTAAGCTAAATACTCCTCATTTGAGGAAAGTTTATACTAAGATGCTTTTTAGCATATTCTCAGAAAACATGCTTCAGGAGAAGACAGTATGATGGCTTGAAAAGAAGATTTGATGTTTTACTGTTAAAAGACAACAAATTGCTAGAACAAGAACCTTTAAATCTGCATAATATAAGTATTCATGGCCTTTTTCAAATCACTACAAATGTGCTTGATCAAGCAGCAGCCGTTCATACATTTTGTATCTTTGGAGGATGCTTAATATTGCCAATAGAGAAGGAGTGTAAGATAAACACAGTTTAGAATATAAATAATGTATATGCTAAAAGAGATTTTGAAAAATTAGAATTTACAAATTAGTAGCTCCCGTTTTCAAATTCTGGCCACTTTTTAAATGCATAAATACTACATAAGACTCAGAAATAAAATATTATAGTGGGGATTAATAAACATTTTGATGGGAAAAAGAACAGTATCAAAGCATAATTTAGCATTCCACTGTGCAATGAACAATGAGTTAAATACTGCCATATTGATTTCATTTTGGGTTTAGCAAAACCTTACCCGGAGCCCATGGAACCGAGGATTACTGTAGAAGAGCTTCATCTGCTCAGCTGGAAGTGGTCCTAGCACCTTCTGAATAGTAAAAAGTTGGTCAATTTCACTTTCTCCAGGAAATAAGGGCTGTCCATCACTAAGCTCCCCAAGAATACAGCCCACTGACCACATGTCTACAGACTTCCCATAGGGAGCTCTGAAAAACAAAGGGAGAGATTATCTTGGTAAGTGAAGAAATACAAGGTCTTAATAATTTCCAAATTATTCTGAACAGATTAATGATCTGAAGCACTTTCTTTGTATTCAAGGAATTTAAACATACCATTGGAAAAAAGTGAGACTAAAAAATGAGGAAGCATGAACATCCAAGTAAAAATTCAGAACACTACTGAATAATCTACAACTAATAAAGATAACAGTTTAATAATTTTTATTTAGTATGCACTAAGTGAAATCTGGGTATATCTTCAACATGAATGGCTTAATAAATCCTAATATAGCACACATGTTTGATGAGTAACACCTTATTTGGGGAGTGAAATGCTTCCAAGGAATATATTTTCTAAGTAATTATATTTTAGCTCTCTAAATGTCAAAAAAGTTACATTTTATCGATTGTTTGAGCTCAGCCTATTAAAATGTACTACTGACTTACATGTCTCCTTAAAGAAATAGTGAATATTATTTAACCTTTGATTAGTGTCACAGTTTCCAATAGCTGACAGTGTTAAGCTCTATTATATTATCTACCTAAATATAATTATACTCTACATACACAGGGCTCTCTGGTAGCTATTTCCCTCAAACATTTTTTGGTTTACATGGAGGGTTATAACTCACTTGTTAGATCTGATTATATCAAAAGGCTTTAAAAGGAGAGCTGTTTATACAAATGGAGATCAACATGAAAGTGTAGGTATCTCCAAAACAGTGTTAGACCTATATTCCAATATCTATAGCCTTAAATCAAACTCTCTATGGCAGATAAAGAAACCATCCAGGCTTTGAGACAAAAAAGCCACAATAAAATATCTGAAAAAGAATACGGAATGAAATTCTGGAATGGCAATATAATAGAATATAAATTTTAGAATGGCAATATAATAGAATATAATTCTATAATGGCAATATAGTAGTAATACAACACTTTCACACTAAAGCACTGTTAACATTATACAGAATGTTTCTAGTATAATAAATCACTGTAACAATATGTCAACATTTCACTTATCTCTCACTGTAAAAATACATCAATATTTCATTTATCTCATTTCCTTTTCACAAAAACCTAAGAACCATATGTGGAAACTTTATTTAGATATTTTTGGAGATCTCTAGGGAAGGAAGACTACTGATCTTTCATATCTGAGAGAAAGAAAACATGTTCCATGGTACTAGGTGAAAAATATCTATGGAAAATCTCCATATATCCACGACAAGCTATCTTTTCTTCTATCATCTGATTTGAATAATTTGAGTAGTTGGAACTATTTTGAATGTCAAGGACAAAGCCCTGAGAATGCATAAAAATGTAAATACTTAAAACTAAGTATCAACTGATTTTAATGGAACTTTTACACAAATAATATGGTTCTTCAGCTAGTACTTGACAATCACTCAATTAGCAATATTCAATTTAGCTCAAATTAGTTTCTTGCTTCCATTTACTTTTGGCAGCTGTTACACATCTCTAAACAGAACCTCAGTTTTCAAATAGGTATTATTAGGCAACAAATACTCACTCAAGATTCACAGTAAGGCTATCCTAAGAATGCACACTTTGAGGCCATCTTATAGACAAAATCAATCATAATGAGTCTTTCTACCATACTTAAGCCTTTGGATGGTGGTAAATAATGTTCCATAAATTCAAGTTCTAAGTCCCCCAAAAGAAAATGGACTACATGTCCAGTGAATGTAGAAAGTTATACAAGAGCTAACAAAAATGGACATAAAATCAGTCTTAAATCTAAGATTAGAAAGCCAAAACTCTGTTCACACAAGTGAAAGGATAACCATCATTTGTTTCTCAAGATAAAGCAAGCTTTCTATTTAAAAAAATAACAAAGCTTTCAAAAATTGATGCCAATAATTCTTATGGGCTCTAGGCCAAAAGTGAACTAAGAATTACCACCAAATAGTTGGTAGACACATTCATATAAACCCTCACTGAGTATTTCAAATGTATACAGTCATCATTCTCTTCACATGAGAACCATAAATTTATATTGCTATTAAATATAAAAAGCATCTTTTAACAATTAAATTTCTTGTCTCTCCCAGATACATGTATGGCACACAAAAGAAAAGAGATGAAACCTACAAGGTATATACTTGTGATTATTATCATGATGGCTAATTTTATTTGTTCATTCTTGCACAGTCTTAAAGAAGGAGACACAATCTAGGGAAAATAAGAAAATACTACAGAAAAGTGTGGTGCTGCACACCTACAAACCTAGCACTCTGAGAGGTAGGGACAAGAGGATTTTAAATTTGAGCCCTGAGTGACTTGGCAAGACTCTGTCTTAATATAAAAAAATGCAAATAGAGCTAGGAATGTAGCTCGCTGTGAAGGCCCTATGTTCAATCTCCAGTAGGAGAAAGAGAATGAGAAAGGGAGGGAGGGAGGGAGAGAGAGAGAGAGAGAGAGAGAGAGAAAGAGAAACAGAGACAGACAGAGAGACAGAGAGTACGAGCGAACTACACACACTTGTCCAACCAGTGGATCTACCATCCTATTTGTTCCCTCTTCTTGAGGTGTGATTTCAGGTAAGTTACCTTTCCTAAGCTTTTGTTCCTTACCTGTGAATAACATGAATAAAATGTCTTGAAAGGAAATGAAGAGGGGAGGGGAGGAGAAAGGAAACGAGGAGAGGAGAGGAGAGGAGAGGAGAGGAGAGGAGAGAGGGAAAGCAAGACAAGATAAGACTAGGGCAGGTAGAGAATTAGTCATGAAACTATTTGATGAAGATCAGAACTATAAGCTCCTTCTTAGGCTCTAAAGTTAAAATGCATTATTAAGAAAAGAACTTTATCAGAAGACCTTTTCTTGGGGTTAACAGATCAATGAGAGAGTGCTGAAAGTACAAGATTGCACAAAGTGGATGAATGTGGAGGTGTTGCTGAAAAAAATATCAGTGCAGTGCTAAATTGAATAGGCATTTATTATTAAACAGGATTTATACTATTCAAAGGAAAAATGGCAATTAGTTCCATATTTACCCCATGTTTCTAGCAAAGTAGCTGTATATAACAGATAGCTGATAAATATTTGGTAAACATTTGAATGAATGAGTGAATGAACAGATAAGCCATACAGTCAAACTCTGGGAATACTCATTCTTAATGCGGAAGATTATTAGCAAAGTTGGCTGCAATAATTCCTTCCATTTCTGTATGCATGTCACTTTTGTAATGAAGTACTGTTAATTCTCCCATCAAGAGATAGGATTTATTTCTCCATACCTTGAATTAGGGCTTGGCTATAAAATGTACTTTGGCCAAAGGCAAAAGTAATGCTGTTTCATACTTGGAAAGCACCTTTCTTTTGGGACTTAGCTTCTTGCTAAAATTCCCCATTATGACACTTAGAAACATGGATCAGGCTATTGAAAGATGAGCCCCCATGGATGAAAGATGGTCAGTCCCAGCTGAGGCCCCTTGTATCACCCAGCTTCCAGATGACCTTTCAGAAGACTAGCTATATAAGCAACACCAAGATGGACCAGCAGAACTATTGAGCTGAATGCAAATTACTGACACTCAGAATCCTGAGCAACTAAATGGTACTTGTTCAATATCATTTCAGTTGTAGGTGGTTTGTTATACTGAATATATAACTGACATATTTAATTGATGTTCTTATTTTCTATCAGTTCATCCAAAGTCAATAATAAAGAATCAATAGATGTGTAGAGTTCACTCTACTTTAAGACAATAACTCACCCAAGTAACAGTTCTGGAGATCGATACCACCTGGTTGCCACGTATTCTGTGTAATTAGCATTATTACCCTCTGACAGATTCCTTGCAAAACCTGAAAGAATAATAATTTCATGTTGGCAAAATATTTCAACACTAATAATATCTCAAAAGAACTTCAAAAGAACATAATGACTGATTTTGAATGGGCTGTTTATTAATAGTGTCATTATTTTTAAGTTTATATGTTAACTAAAATATACAACATATTTACTACAAACCAGATCTCTCTCCTATACTAAAGAAATTTTCAAAGTCACACCATGTTTTTCTAAGTATTCACAACTTATTTTTAAATCAGCTCTCCTAAAAATGCAAACCTCATTTAGACCACCTTCTGGGCTTCTACATCTGAGATGGCATGAGCAGCCATGTGGCTCCCCAGGGCCTGGAGCAGGTTCCAGGCATCTGCATCTGACTGATACATGGGGCCCTGGCGCTGAGAGTATAGGGCTGCTGGCAGTCAATGGAGACATCCTCAAGGTCAGTGGCATCAAGGTGGCTTCAAGGTGGCTTGGACCAAGTGATGGACACGATGGCTGTAACCAGTGCAATAATGCAGTTTGAGGAGCATTTGGGCATCTGACAGGTCCTCCCTCTGCAGGACCCAACAGTGATGATGACAGCACTGAACCTGGTCCTTGAGAACAACCAGACTCCCTGTTCCAACAGGCTGTGTTAGGGGCCCCCATGCTGGGACCTGTATCCTGGCTGCCTAACTTCTGGTGCCCACAGCTCTCTGCCCTACCTGGATGGTCAAGACTAGGTCAGCTCTGACTGGGGGAGTGGTATCCAAGGAGATAGTAGTGGTTTCACCTTCTGACAGGCAAGGATGTAGCCCTTTGCCACTCAAGGCTACTGGGACATGAAAGGGCCTTCTCAATGGCAGGTTTTAGCTTGCTCACAGGGTCCTCTTAGGCTGAGCAACATTAAAGATTTTCTACAATTAAAAAAAAATGAACCTCAGGAATAAAATGAAATCCCCACTAGAGTGGAAGTCAAACTAGCATAAACTAGATGGTCATTAATTCTACTGTATAGTATTTGTATGCTTACTGTAGGAAATCAGTTTCAGCCATTATGTAAACAACTAACAGCTGGCAGTGATGGAAACAAAGCAGGCTAAAATTACTGTCATCTCCTAATACCTGAGAAACATGTTAGTGTATCTTAATTATATTACAGTCACAAACGTGAATTTTGTCTGCCACTCTTGCAAGAGGTTTTCAGAGCCACAGTATAGCCACAAATGAGGCAATAAGATAAATTAATTACCCATCTGGTTCATTATAATACTTACAGAGAACTGAAACATTAGAGATAAAAACTGATGTGCGTCAGTTCTGAAAAGTGGCAGTGTTTCCTAAAATGAAACCGCAAAAACCAAAAAGCCACAGAAAAAACCAAGCCCTTAACTTCAGTTAATCAATACTTCTTTGTGAGACATACTTTGAAAAAATTTTTGTATTTCTGAATGAGATTCTTAAAACTACACAAAGAGCTGTATGCACTGAAAGGGAAAGCAATTAGGGAGCCTTTGTTAGGGATGCACACACAGGACACAGAACACCACATGCAGTGCTACCCAGAGCAACTTCCTGCCTATTTAAGTCTTTTTCTTAAGAAATAATGCTAGACTGGGAGGTTTCTTTTTCTTTTATTGACCATTCTACAAGTATTTCTCTTTTATTTATAACCTGTTTTATAAATTTCAATAATCTTGCAGTTTAAGCAGATCAGTGGCCCACAGTAAACGGTATATAAGGTGCACAAAGTTTCTGTGTTGGGTGGGAATTATATTTAAAAACAGGAAGTCAATGCTCTTCCTGAAAATCATAATGCTAAAGAAATGCTAAAAATGACAAGATCAAAATCTTTCAGCTAATGTGTTCAACATTCCATTTTATTTTCTTATTTCTTTAAAAACAGGCTAGAGAGAACTTACTTGCAATGTTTCTTATAGAAAATTAGGAAGAAAATTAAAATATTTTCCTTCAGGCAAGCAGGTTCATAATATTCAAATTCTTAAAAAGTATTTAATGAAAATGATTACTTCCAATGGCTACACTGGGCAAAATGGATCATTTTACAAAGCAAATTCTTAAAATGCTCTATTTCTCACTTGTGCAATCCATCTAGGTACTAATTAAATCTAATTTTGCTTATGTTAAGGAGACCATTCTTAGTTATATGTTGAAGTTCACACTGTATTTGTGATACATGAACACATGAAACAAATTTTTAAAAAATCAAATTATTTTTCAGCATATAGATTATGTAAAACTATAATTTCAAAAAGTGACCCATGCCCTAAATATCTCAGTTATGATGCATAAACTTTCCTACATTGTTTTAACTATTTAACAGCACTTAATACAAAGTTATCTATGTGGGAGATAATATGTATTTTTTTATTAGAAGACAGTATAACTAAAAACACTTCACTATACTGTACATTCAATCCAGAGTTGGAATATCATATGTCAGTTACCAGTCACTAAATATTTAATGGTTCATAAATAGAAATGTTTCAAAAATGCTTTTGACCTTACAGACATATAATCATTGCACCTACTCAGTATATATGTGTTTACATAAATAGGCATATCTGTAGTGGTTATGACTAAACCTCAAACAATTTCTAAAATATTTTATCCCACTCTAAACAAGAGTCTTTAGGTACTGAGTATATATATATATATATATATATATATATATATATATATATATACACACACACACACACACACATACATATGCATGAATGTGTGTACATATATATGCATCTATTTATCTTTAATTAAATACTGAATGATGAATTTTTAAAAATTGTACATAATACTCTACAGAGCAAAGAGCATACTGTTCCAGCAATCAATTTTCACCATATGGCAATAGATCTTTCCTATGCTAATTTAGTTCAAAACATAAAAATTACATTTAATATGCCTTTAAAAAGCTATGTACGTGCTAGCTTAAATTAATTCTGTAAGTAACAGTACTCAATTTCTTTTAACTTACCAAAGTCACACAGTTTTAGAACATCATTGTGGCTGATTAAGAGATTTTCTGGTTTTATATCTAGAGTATGAAGATTACAAAACAATTAGTATAAATGTTCTTATTGAGAAAGTTAAATCACTGTAATGGCATCTGATTAGAAATATCCAAAGGCTGATGTTTTGGCACATGCCTAGAATCTGAGTAATCAGAAGGCCTATAACTTTGAGGTAAGCGTGGACTACACAGTAAGTGACATCATCTCCAAACCAAATCAAAAAAAAAAAAAAAGAAAGAAAAGAAAAGACAAAACCCCATGAAAGTTGAATAGAAAACTAGCAAAGGTATGGTGGCATATGCCTGTAATTCCACACTTGGAAGGCTGAAGCAGGAAGATCACTGTGAGTTCAAGGCCAGCCTGGGCTAAATAGTGAGTTCAAGACCAGTCTGAACTATATAGCAAGACCCTATCTCAATCAATCAATTAATCAAATAATTAATCAATCTAAATGGAATAAAATAAAAATAAATACCAATTAACACATTTTTATGCTAGTGCATAAAGTTTTGATTAATTTCTTTTTGAGAAAAATTCAGACCACAGCTTTAAAAAATCCTTGTAAGCCTTAACATTTATTCTTGGGTTTTACAGAACTGGGGATCAAATGCAAAGCCTCAAGTATGCTAGGCAACAGCTCTATCGCTTAGCCACATACCGAGCTCATCGTTAACTCTTCAAGGGATTAGCTGGCTCTTGCACAGAATTTAAGAATGACTGAATATAGGCCGGGATATTTTGAAGAACTATTTATACTTTATAAAATATTAATACAAATTTTTGCAGATAAAATACAAAATGTTTACATCCACAAGATATCTTAACACATGAGAGTAAGTAGATATCATTATATGTACTGGAGGAAAAAAAATTCAAGAAAGGTTTTCTGTATAATGCTATATTTAAAAATGTCTCTTTGGCTTGTCTGTGTGATTTACCAATACCAAAAATTAACTCAGAAGCTAAACTATATGAGTCAAGTTAAGTGTTCTAATTTTTTTCATGGATCTTTGGAAGATTTGGTAGGAAGTGAAGGGTAGAAATCTGCAGAAAACGCAGTTGAATTTGCCTTTGGAGAGGCATCTCACAATTTTATTTTTAGAGAATAGTAGCCATTATTTATACCATATGGTAGAGCTGTAAATAGACAAAGGGCAGGGATAGTGAAATTTCTAGATTTCAGAATCATGGTTTCCACCACTAATTCACACACAACAGATTCACTATAAATTTAAATCATAGTTTCATGAAGACAATGCAGCTAACTCAATTCCCCATTGATATCTTCAAAGATTAATATGGTCTG
>PVJX010016799.1:0-39587 GCA_004027295.1 Dolichotis patagonum
TGATTTCCTGACTTGAGGATTATAAGAAGGAAGTTGAGACCTTCCCAAAGTTTTACACATGTTAAAGTTAGGAAAAGAATTACGCTGTGCACAATGAAAGCAGGACACTAAGAACCTCACAGTGACCAGGACCTTAATGGTGGGGGTTTTTTTACCCTCATCTTCTGCATGGCATCAGATCTAGGCCATCCCAAGAAAAACCTGTTTGGTTTTGTGCCAGACATTTAGATTGTTCTTTCTGATTGGCCCCAGTTTCAGGGCTTGGAATCTGTGCTATGTGCATGTGTCCTGGTTCTCCAGCATTGACAGGTCACACCCGCTTGTTCAGTCATTTTGCCCCACCTCGGTGTCCTCTGTTGAAAGTTAAGTTACGAACTGGAAATTGCAGGATAATATTTTTGGTTTACCTTCTTAGGAGAGTTTCAATTCCTGTTGTTTTATCCTTACAGATGTTTTCACTCTGATAAATAACTCACTTTGACTTGCGTTTTATGTCTATGGAGATTGAATCAATAATTTATAAAATGTGAAATTTAAAAAAATTTTTACACTTCTATATATCTTAATTGGTGAACACAGATTCTGTAATAATACATTTAGAGAGGCATTTAAGCAGAAGTTTGACAAACCTTTTCCCTTAGTTTAAGTCCTAGACAACATGCTGTTTATTGGCTTGCTAAGAGCTCATTCAAACTAATTAGTAAATCAATCTGCAAGAATTTAAAAATCAACTCTGTTCAAAACACAGTTTATTTTTAATAGAAAATAATTAGAGAAAGTGTATGGTATTCAGAAATAAAAATACAAAATACAAAGTTAATTGTCTGTCAGCAATCCCTTGCTTTCTTCCCCAAGGAGGGGTTAATTAGAAAGTGAACTGTTATTTCAGTTCTTTCTTTGGAAAATTTTGTCTTCTTAGAAGATTACATAAGAAACAAGATAACTTAGTTAAAATATTGGCAAGCTAAGACTTCTTCATAGGTCCTCTCTTAATTTTCCATTAAATGATCCATAAAGACATAGAGAATTTCAAAAATTAAACGGCAATGGAAAGGAAAGATAACAGCTAACCTTTTACATAAATCCTATTAGGAATTCCCACTAATTACTGAGCTGATGTGGCCAGATTGAAGAACACATTTAATGTCCTCTGCAGGCTCAAACCCAATTAAAATATAATTTAGGTATAAAGACATAGCAGTTTATTCCCATCTTCTGCTTTTGCCTCAAAAACTTATATTCATACCTCTCAGAAACCCAGGAATCTGCTTCCTCACTGCAAACCTCTTGACGCTCAAAGTTCATGAATAGGATTCTAATGAATGGACTTAAGTGAAATGCTTTTAGAGATGATCAGCCCCCCTCCACCTCTTTTTGGCCTTGTTTTCACTGTGAGTCTCTATTAAACATTTTTCTTTTTCATCCTCCTTGGCAAACAAATCCTTGAATTTAAAATCACTGAAACTGTAGGGAAAGTGTAGAAGAGCATCATGCTGCCAAGAAACTGTAAGATTTGCTGGCTGTGGTGGCATTTGCAGAGGGGAAGCATCCAAGTGAGTTATAGGGGGTGTTATTGATGGGACTACAGTGCAGCAACTAACTGGAAAATAAAGGGATTTTCAATGATGAAAGTTTTCCCTTGGATTACCAGAAAATTTCCAGTGAATACTGAGCAGAAAAGAGGGATGGGAATATGAATTAACAGTCTAAACAGACTTACTGCTAAATCTGAGAGCGACCTCTCTGTGCAAGCAGAATAGAGAAGGTGTCTCGTACAGGCTAAGAGGCTCTTCCATATCATTTTGTGGAAGATTTTTAAGAGAGTGGATCAAAGAAATATCAGGCAGATGTGTCCTCTGTGTCTTATGTAACCTGCTGTCATGTCCTCAGGGGACAACTAGTAACCTGCTGAATGTGTTCTCTGTGATCTACTGACATATCCTCCGGGGACTGCTTGTTGCTTAAGTCATCTGTGACCTGTTTCTCTGAGTTGGTGGGCAGGCTGATTTGAACTGGTGGAGTTGCTATCCGTGCCATGCTCTATCAGATACAAAAATATCATACTTCATGCAGGAAATTGGCCCAGTGAGTATACATTAAACTACTTCCACATTTACGTCTAAGAGATCACCCCAGAATGAAAGGGAATGAGATCCTGTACAAGGGAACACTATAGAAGAATAAATACTTTGTGTTTCTTTGAGCAAAGCAGTAAAGGCAGAAATATTTTTTACAATGGCAGAAGATAGCCAAATTCACATATTAGAGGCTAGATTAAAACAACAGAATAGGGCCAAGAAGTTCTGAAAAGCAATAAGTGAAAATGACAAATTATTTTACAATTGAAAATTTTTACTCAAGGCAAATTTGTCAACACTAATATTGGAAGCAGAAATGGTGTAAAAGCATGGTGCTTATGCAAATTAACTGTCATTACTGTTAGTGGTCACATAAACTTAGGTCCATAAACTCAGATTCCTTTACTTGCTATTGACCAAATCAAAGTGGCATAGGAGAAATGTAACTCCGAACCCACTAGATGTAAGATGTTCAGATTATATATCCCCTAAAATCAAAAAATGAATTCAAAAAGACAACAGAGATTAAGGGTAGGAAAGTTTTATTGAGATATAACTCCTGAGTGCAGGAGAAATCCCAAGCGGGTTACCACAGAGGCCCTTTTACAGGGGTAGTTTATGCAGCAAAATCAGTGTTGGTACTATGTGAATCAAAATATAATCAACCAATAAGATTATGAGTATAGCCACTTAGCAAATACTGATCCAATAGGGAATGAGGGAATGTACAAATGGTATATGGCTGACATCATTAACATTGGCTTATCTATGATTTCTAAAATAGAAACATATTGGGCAGAGAATGATACCAGGTATTCTGGTCAACCACCAGGGTGTCCAATGCATGTCTAGACTGAGTGGACTAGGTGGTACTGATTGCAGTTCTGCTTATCCCTTAGAGAAGTGTGTAAGTCTCGCCAATGTGCCTTTGTCTTGAGACCTTGGCTTTCCAGGATGGTCTTTTCTTCTTCCTGGACTGGACTTCTCCCTTTTTTTTTCCTGTGAAAATCAAACTGGTCCTTGACCTCCTAGTGCCTGCATCTGCGTATTCTGTCCTAGTCCAGTGATGGCAAACCTTTTAGAGATCGAGTGCCCAAACTGCAACCCCAAGCCTATTCATCATCACAAAGTGCCAACAGTGCAATTAAAACTGATTATATAATGCTGAGCTGCTGGGGCAATGCTGGGATGAATTGGCTTGCTTGCCAGCAGAGTGGGTTCCATGGCAACACATGAGCCATAAGGCCGTAAGTTTCCCATCACTGATCTAATCCGAGGACAGGTAAAGGTGGTGATTCGTGCACCAGTTCCAAGGAAGCTTGGAGAAGCCAGTTGTCTCCCATCCAAAAATATATATATTTAATATTTTAGTATTCTGTCTCACCATGCTGGTTACACTATAGTTTAACAGTAAAGATAAAATAAAAACATGTGCAATGTAACAAGGAAACATTAAGGACAACTTAATACTTACCATAATTTGCTATGGATAAAGGAAATTAAGTTTGGAATAAAGAAGCTAGCATTGAAACACAATAGTTAAAAAAAAATCAGTAACTGTGTGTAAGTCACATGATCATCGGCTTAAAAACAAGTAGAAAAATTCATGTGTTACAAAAATAAATTCAATTACTAGACAGCTTTATAAGGAACATGTCGTTGCCCTTATAGCTATGAAAGATTTTGTAGTTTGGGGAAACAGAGTTAGGATATTTCGCATTAAATATGAATGTCGATAAATTGGGGCAACAAATATATAGAGAGAGTGCATAATATCTAAACCAGATTGAGGCAAAATTTTAAAAAATCTTGATGAATCTAATAGTATGTGTCTTAGTTACTTTTCACTCATCACTGAGACAAAATACCTGATGCCCAAAGTTGGGAAAGGAAAGGTTTATTTCTTACAGTTTTTGGAGGTTTCAGTCCATACTCAGTTGGCTCCAAGGCAGGGTGGCATGGCGGGGCACAGTTCATGGCGGCTGCAAACAGCAAGGTGGAAACCGGCAAGAGAGAGAGACACAACTTCTTCCTGCCATTACATCACATCCTGGCTCCACCCCCTAGGAGGGTGTAGCAGGGACACCACCAATCCAAGCACTAGACAATGAACCAATCACAAATGCGCAATGCAAATACATGAGGCCTGGGGGCCACCGACATAAACCATGAGAGTATGTGAAAACAGAAAACCTACAGAAAAGATGTAGTGAGGAAAAACAAAAAAATGAGATGTTAACATAAACAGTTATGTTGTTAAAGTTTAAAAGCTTCAGTCTGACCTCTGCATTCCAGGAGTCAAATAGTTCAGTCAAGGGAGTGTTAGAGAAAGAAATTTATTATGAAGAACAGGCTACATTATGAGTACCTTCAGAGCTAACAACCAAGTGCGGAGTTTATATAAATATCTTTTGCAAAAGGGAAGGGTATCAAGAGATACAGAGAAAAGATAGGAAGGAGTAGGGGCCGTACCAGTTACCCAGGGTGGATGTAGTAATTATGTGCTGCAAACATGTATGAATAAAAATTAAAAATGGGTAAATGATCTTTTAATATCACTGAATAGCATCATGGTTAAAATTTCTACCTGCCTCCTTAAAATATCATTTCAAATGATATTCAAATTATTTTTGCAGAGGCCAAGTGTATATATAGCTCAGTGACACAGCACCTGCCTGGCAAGTGTGAGGTTCTGAGTTTGATTCCTGGTAACCCCCTCCAAAAAAGAAAAAAAAATGCATATAAGGCCTGTAATAAAGTCATACTTTTGATTTTTTTTAAATAAAATTTAAAGAAGTGTATTCTTAGACACTGTGGAATAGGTGAGAATTGTTAATCCTGCAGTGGTCCATTTCTTTGACCCACAGCCAGGTGTTGTCCTAAGGTCACCAGATGTTCTAGATTTTGTAAATTTAAAGAAAGATTACTAATCCTGAATTCTTATGACAGATGCCTCACTTGTTCCATTTTTCCTGGAATTACTGACTAGCAATTAGTATCTTAATCATTTAGGTGTGAATTTTCTTCAGAACTTTAAATACTGGGCAAAAATAAAGAAAAAAAATCAAGTTTGCAAAGGACAATTTGCAAAGGACAAATTAACCCCATTGGGCGACATTAGTCTTCTTAATTATAATAAATATAGAATAAACTATAGAAGTAGATATTTTAACAATGGAAAATAAAACACACTTTTATGCAATTACAAAAAAAACCCCTACCAGGTAAATTATCCGAAGACCTACTGTGTGTGTGTATTAATTTAAAACTAGCTAGATTAGATAGTAATATTAGAACAAATAGACTTTAAAATATGGCTACATACTCAAACTATATAAAGCAAAATTTAACAAAGAATCTCAATTATAGTAGAAGATTTTATTATAACTGTCTCAATCATTAATCAAGCAGACAGAAAATTATTATGGCCCTACTAAACATGAACAGCAAATTTAGAAAGATTAGGTTTTTCTGTACATAATAACCTTAGTTTGGCTGTGCTGGGATTCTCTCATCCACAGGTGGAGTTTGTCAACTAAAAATGATTACATGCATGCCATTGTCTTAGTATACCAGATACTTTTGTCACCATGGATAATAAGGTCCCAGAGGTATTTCTAGGTTCTCGTTTACAATGAGCAAAGAACCGGACATGGCACTTGATAGTAAGGAAAAAATTAGAAAAGTTTAATGAAGTTTCATTAGTATGAGAGTGAGCAGAAAGGAAAATGGCAAGACCACTGAGTGTGTTAAGTTGAAGAATTTCAGATTTTGGGCTGGGTCTATGGCATCTCTCATTAGGTCTTCTGAAAGGTGTGATTGACAACATCGTTGACAGGGTTCTGAGTCATGTCAGCTTTGTCTATTTTGCATATCCTTTCCCATAATTCACTGTGCTATAATTGGATATATGAGATCCAGTACATATGCATGAACCTTTAATGATCCCTAGATGAACAAAGGTTACATAGATTACCGCTGGTTAAACTTTGAGATGAGTGGTGATAAACCTATCGCACTTGTGCCAATGCCTCAACACAGAGCCCTCTCAGTCAGCATCACTAACCAAGTTGTTCCAGTAGCCAAGCATCATATCGCAGTTATTTTTTTTCTAAATTAAAACCTTAGTATTCAGTTTCAATTGTGATAAAAAATTGGAATTTGACTTGCAGTTTGCTCTCTAAAAGTTTTACAACTGTTAAAATCACTGTTTTAGAGCTTTCAGTGATACAGTCTTCTGTGGCATGCATGGCACAGTTTCGTCACCACTGCTATAGGTATTACTGGAGGATCTGGACATGCACGTCTTAATTGGGAACTGAGAATTGTCTGCGGCCACTTAGCCTTAACACCAAGGTCAGGGGATTGGCTGTGGGGTACTGAGCAGGTTCAGATGAGGTGAGGAGAGTAGTCTCATAGATCCAAATTTTATTATGTTACTTCCTTTGGCTTCTCAGATTCCTATTTCTACCTCTTCTTTATTTCTATCACCTATTCTTCTTACTTTCTTCCGTTTTTTGCCTTTACTCTCCCTCCACATATTTCCATTCATTCTTAAATATTATTTATATATTATTCTGGCAATAGAATGAAAAAGTAATTCAGCCCATTTTCAACTATTAAATCCATATTATGTAATATTTCAAAAAGGCTGTCAATAATTAGTATACGTTTTTATCATTTTTAAACAATTGTTGTTTTATTTTTATAATACATTTGACATTAAGTCTTTAAATTTACTATAACCAAGCCACCTCAAAAAATGTTTTATTCTAATTGGGAGATACTAAACTACATATCTACTACTGAATATGTTTAGAAGAATAAATCAAGCATATTTAAAAATTTGTAAGTGCTGCATCCTTGTGTTTTTTGCTTAGGGTTTATGGTCATATTCACGCTTTTGTTATTAGTTTAAGAAAAGTAATGAGCACCTGTTATGAATCCATCACTTGTTTTACTGGAGTAAATAGAAGAGATATTTCTTATATGCCTATAAGAATATAAAATACTTAAGTAGGAAAAATTATAATTAGTATACTGTTTGATCTTTTGATTTGTATAATAGAAAAAAATTCCAACAGTGGATAGAATTATGATTTAAAGATCAGCCAAAAATACTCTAAAATATAATTTCTCATATTTGTTTACAATAAATAAATATTAATGAATATGTACGATTATTAATTGATGACTGTTCATGTTCTGAATAAGAGCTTGTGACTATTGGTTGATAATGGACTTAAAATTATAGAAGGTAACGTCCTATTAACTGTATTACTTAACCATTTACACATTTTTAAAATTTTTCTTATGCAATTGGAGACAGGAAAAACTATCAAATTATATTCTATAATTAACTTAGAATTTTAGTAACCCTGGAATTCTCATGTGTTGCCATTGGTCTATTGGGCTGCTACAGTAGAAATGAATGAAAATCCTAGTAGTGCATCCTTTTTCAACCAGATCAACCCTAGGCTTATTTGTTTTAAATACTGAGATGATTCCATCTTAGGTATGGTATCTCAAATTCAAAAAATAATGTGTTAACGAGCAGTCAGCCAAATCTCATTTATTTAAAGAGATTAAAAACCTGAATTCCAGCCAGGTGTCCTGGCAGGCATCTATAATCCCTGCATTCAGGAGACTCAGACAAGAAGATTGGTGCAAGTTTGAGGCCAGCCTGGGTTACACAGCGAGTTGAAAGCCAGCCTCAATCACAGAGCAAGATTCTGTCTCAAAACAAAACAAACCAAACAAAAACAAAACAAAACACCTTGAGTTCCAAAAATTGTTAGAGATACTATCTTAGAAATCATAGATAGAAGAATGGGAGAATACAAAGAGAGGAAATCTATTCAGAGGGTTTTAATCATAGTACATGAATAATAAGAGTACATGAATGGCATCTTACAGATATTACAGATTTTACATATAAATGTCTTTGTTCAGAAGTGCTTCTTGTTTGTGATATATACTATTTTGCATATGTCTGTGTATGATTATTTTATGTTTAAGACAAAGAAATATATTGTATTATTAATAAATCTTCAAAAGTAGAACTATCACATTTATGAATTCTACTTCTAGGATAGGTTCCATTTTATAAGTTGTAAAGGAGAGAGACTAGCTTGCATTTATTGTCCTTGCACATTAACCCTTCACGAATAGCAAAATGTGTATGTAAGAATGTCCTTGCTTTCACCTGTAGACTCAGTAATCATTAAAAACTGAGCATTTTTATTTGCCTATCAAGCAAAAAATTATTTTGATTGTTATGTGGTTGAACATTCCTCAGTCATAGGAATGTGATGAATACTAACTAATGTTCTCCAAATCATCCAAACATCTGCTTCATCTATTAACTCCCTTTTAGTTTGAGTCGTGTGTCTGTCTGGCAATTAATTGTAATATGTACTAATTTGGGGCTGAACATAGAAAAGCCCTGAAGCAATGCTCCAGCTAATCCTCTTCCTCTGAACTGTCAGCTGATACACAGTTATTCTTGATTGACAGCAGCAAGATAGTGGTATTCATCAAAGTGTGGGTCTGGAGTGTTTTTATCAAGCAGGCCTTCCCCCGGCCTATGCAAGTTATAATCTCTCATAAATAAATTTGCATAATGGACCCTGGAGATTTTGACGTGGTGTGTTATTTCAGTGAAACCTAGTGTCTTCTAGATTATGAGATATAATTTTATAGAGTAATGTTAAATATTGCTTGCCACAATGAATTATAGGATTCATGACATTTAAAAATGACTAAACTATTCAGTTTCAATTATTTTAATAGATGCAGGATTTATTTCAATTCCTTTAAAATTTTGTCCACTTGGTCCTGGGCGCTACCCTTGTAAAATTCTGTTGACATCAAACTATGATGTGCATGTCTATTACATCGAAGGTGTGGTAAATGAAGACCAACCAGAGGCAACATTTGAGTTGGAGACACCAGCACTTGAACCTCTTACGCAGAACATTCCATTAGTAAGTGCAACCTTTGTTTTTGTATATTTGTTCATTTCCATGTAAAGAAATTTTAAATTTACTCATTTTTCTTGAAGTTTGAGACTTTAGGTCTGAAATAACCTAACATTAGACAGATTAGCAGGGAAAAATTAACATTTATTAATATGGAGAAACATGGAAGCCACACACACAGTAACAGACTAGAAGACAGCCAGAGAGTTGAAGCTTACTTAGGAGCTAAACAAAGGATCAGAGCTTGGGCTTCTGTGTGGGAGGGAGGTGGTAGCTGACTCTGGATGGTTAAGGAGAGCTGAGTACAGTGAGCACTGATGATTCAGCTATGTAAATAATGTCTCCCAAGTAAAGGCCACTTGCCTTAGTCTCTGGCTGGGCCACTTGTAAGATTTCCAAAGTTTTCCTTCTGTAAAGATCTTTCCTAGACAGAAAGAGGTATGTTAGATAGTAAAGCCTGTTTGCATCCACTTTTTACTAATGTAGATTCCTTTATAGATGTAAATTTATTCTATAAAAGAGCAGCCTTTCAGAGTTGTTTTATCTATGTTTTTTTTAAATGTTTCTTGAAACATTTTAAAGAAATAGATTTCAGAACAGCTTATTTGGAGTTTCCTTACCTACTGGTACCATTTGAATTAAAGACTGCATACTTTGCATTCTGACTTACTACAGATTGACAATTGTATCATCTGCTGCCAATTATTCTTCCTCGTTGAGGTCGAAGTTTCTTCCTGAATATATACTATCATGTTGTATACATGATCGTTTATTTTGATGGCTCTCTTTAATTAAAAAGTTATCTCCAATATCCTTAACCTATCCTCAGATTCCTAACAAAAAAGTTATGACTTCCTGGGCTCACCAGAGTTATGAACTCCCTCCCACATAGTCTGTTCCAAAGTCTGTTGTGATCTCTTGACTAAAATGGGTTCATAGGCACTTAGAACAATGAGGGACAGTAGCTTGGTTCCCTATTCAAGAGATAATATAGCACAGGACCTAATGTAATTGTGAGAAACTATGGGTTTAGAAAGTGATAATTTGGTTTTTATTTAATTATTAAAGATATAACAAAAGTCACACCATAAGGTGAAAACTCTTTTGATAAAATGTAATCTTTGTTATCAGAGAAATATATGAGTTAGAACATGTTTTATTTCTCTTAGGCATAAATTGTGTCCACCAAGACTATATTGCCATTATAATAGTTAGTAGGTAGTACATCAAACCAAGGAATATTTTTCAAGTTATGAAATGATCCATCAAATAATGTTCCTGTGTGACATAGAAATAATATATAGTATTCTTTGGCTTCTTGCTAAATTTTCAGTAGTCATTCTCTAATGACTTTAACTATTTTAATATTAGAATTTTAATATAATAAAAAATACAATATGTACTTTCACTGAAAATACCAGGAATGCATACGAAGCTCAACTTCATCAACATGATCCCTCTGATCTTTTGTACATTGTTTTCTTTCCATCTGTAGACTAATGAAACAAAGAAAGAGTGGAAATGTCAAGTTAAAATAGAAGGAAAATGGTTTTCTGGACCTTTTGTTTTTCATATAAGACCAGGTGAAACTGTACAGTATCCTCTTACGTTCAAACCTATTTCAGAGTGTGAAATTATGGTAAGAACTCATTGGGTGATTTTCCAGTATTAATATGTAAATAAGTGAATGTATGCTATTCATGTGAATTACTTCATAACTTAATGTGAAAATTTATGTTTTTCCATAAAATTAATAATTTTTGCTTGAAATTTAAATAAATATTTTTGGTTTGAGGGGGTAAATATTTTGAAAGCCATATTGCTGTTGTAGTTGGATTATTTTTACATCAGGTTCTGAGTAACAAATTTATTTCTCCTTTTATTCCTACTCAGTACACAAATCACTGCCTCAAAATTATGTTCCTAAGGCAGTAACTTTGGGGATGTATTACAGGGTTTGAACCCAAGGTCTTCTCCTTGAACTATATCTGCAGCTCCCATCTCTTTTAATTTTTGAGACAGGGTCTTGTTAAGTTGCTTAGTTAGGGTTGGAACTTGTGGTCCTTCTGCTTCGATTCCAAGAGTGCTGGAATTGTAGGCATGCACCAAGACACCTAAGACAATAATTCTTTTTGACAAGTAAGAAAACACACATAGCAATTGTTATATATTAGAATGTGTCCATTTACACTATGATTTAGGAAAAGTAGAGAAAAATATGTGCTTTTCACCAGCGATTTATTCAATAGAAACATTGATATGTGAAGTGGAAAAGTCAATGGCTGTCATCTGTCTATAAACTCATTTCACCAGAATCAATATGAATATCATGGCAGAGGTTGTTTGACATTGAACTATGACCACTCTAGAGCTGAAATCTGACTGGTTTGTTGTAGGATAAACTTACTCTCAAAAATGAAGTGGATGGTATGGAGCATATCTTCAACATAAAAGGGATTGGAAAAAACCCCTTGCTTTTGGAACCATCGTTATGAATTGCAAAGTGGGGGATATGGCAAATAAATCCATAATAGTGCCTAATTATTCCATGACTATTTTAACATTCGAGGTAAGATACTTCTCATTTTGAAAGTGTTTTCTTTTGCAAATATATTAAATTATGTGATATGTAGCAGTTTTTGAAAAATTGAAAACATTTACTTTTACTTAATATGCTGAACCAATGACACAAAAGGAGATTTTTATAATTTTATCTTTTATTAATCTAACAGCTGTTTAATTTCAGGTACAAGTGGAATTAGTAATAAATGTTTTATATGTAATTACTAGTATATAACTGAAAATACATTAAAATCTATTTTAAGTCATGTGTACTTTTGCTTGAAGACATTGTACATAACAGTAAAACATATTTTCAAAAAATTTAGAAGTAATTCTAAATTTTTCAGAAGAGATCTACAGGTACAGGAAATTTTCAAAAGCATGTCCTATTACTCTGCATAGGTCATCAATGGCTTAGGTCCATTTTCTTGCTGCTGACCAAGCATAGGAGGCCATTTATTTTGGTGAAAGGAAAAAGGCTTTATGCAAAGCTAGCTCAGAGGAGATGGAGGGGGCTTCTTTGCCTCAGATCAACATCTCAGTGTGTCAGGGATGCAAAATCTTTTCAGAAGTAAAAAGGGAAATGCAGGGGGAACACAATAGGTATCTCCAGGCTTGCTTAATCACTCTCAGAAAGCTTCCTCTTGTGCTTCCCCTTTCCTATAGAAAGGAAACTGTACCCTGAGCTCCTAAAGCCAACATCTACATATTCTCTTTATTTTCTTTGTTTATACTGAGAAGAAAAGGAGTAGATAATTATGCCATTCTACAGAAGGAAGTTTACTACCAAAGCTCTTTATCTATAAAAGAAGAGGCTACTTTTCTCTAGAAGCAAAAGAATATTTCCAGGCTGAGCATACTCTCATTCATCAAATGTGAATAGTAGTGGAAATGTGAAAAAATGCATAACCATTTAAACCATTGTTTTTTCTGAAATTTTGTACTTTTCTTGTGTTATTTAAGCCATTCTTTAGTAAAAATTTCTGGAGTGGTACTGAGGCACATTGACAGAGCCATGCTTAACTTGTGCAAGGCTCTATATTCAAAGGCCAGCACCTCTCACTTCCATCTTTATTTACAAATCATTATGTGTGCAATGCAGTCCTCAACAGAAGTTTCAACTATCTGCCCATGTAGGCAACATAGATGCCTTAATTCAGCTTTAAAGTGCCCTATAGACGTATGGAAGTTCTCTGCACTTCTCTCCTTTTGTTGTAACCTTAAATTATATGTAATTTAATTTTCTTTCTTCCTCATTAGATTACAAATGAAATGTATACTCTAAGTGAAATTTTCCTCATGTCATGCCTAGATATAAAATCTTCCAATGTCATGTTTTGCCTTCAGAGTTAAGTCCATTTCCCCTAAAGTAGCATTTTCTATCCATCAATAATTTGTTCTTGCTTATCTATTCAGCTTTATCTCTTGCCACTTGTAGCTCTAACATTTAGGCCTTTGTAGATGGTATGTTCTTTTTCTACAACTTGAAATTTTCTGCCAAATTCCATATTCTTATGGCTTATATCTAAAGGCATTTCCAAGCCTTATGCACTCCTACATGGGGCTTTGGGGAAGTTACTAGAACATGGGTGTGATACAAGATTAGAATGTGTGATAATTGGATCAGTCCAGTAACTGGATTAGCATATTTGTGGGTGTGGCTAGGGAGCATTGCTGAAACTGGAAGTCCCACTTTGGATGTGTGTCTCACAAACCAATAAATTTGTAACCTGGATGGAATATAAAGAGAAAGGAAGGCTTGCTGCTGCTTTCCCTGGCGCACACAGTATCTCCTCTGCCATGACTCCTAACCTTGAAGCCAAATGTATGTGAACCAAAACTTCTACAAACCGTGAGTTAAAATGAACCTTTCCTCCTTTAATTTGTGGATGCTGGATGCTTTTTCCCCAGCACCGAGGAAATAATCAAGACATTTATCTTCTATATATCTGTATTTAAGTCCTTTCATTTTTAGGACAAAGATTAGAATCACTTTTTCTGAGATTATTCTCTATATACATGAACTTGAATTAGATTATTGTCTTCTGTCTCCATGATCTTTTTGTACAAACCTCACCACGACACCTACTACTTCATGTTGTTATCAGCTGTTTGTTATTCCCATCTGATGATAAACTTGGAGGACAGGGTGATCCTTTCATCCACATATTTGCATGTAACGTAAATTATACTATTCAGTACACGAGAATATTTGAAGGAAGATTTGTTTAGTGTACAGATAAAAACATAATGAATGTTAGTTAAAGGAAAAAGAAAGTTGATCAGTTACTGTCTCATCTTTAGGAAAAAATACCCTAAGCCCACAATTTAAAGAAACACAGGTTTGTTTTGATCTATGGATTTTAGAGGATTCAGTCTATGGTTACATGGCTCCAATTCAGAAATGGTATAATGGTGGAGGAAAAGTGTTCACTCCATGACAGCCAGGAATCAGAGTGAGAGAGATAGTATCACTGAGGGAAAAAAAGACAACTTTCCAAGTCATGTCTCCAGTTACCCACATCTAACCAGGCCCTATTTACTAACAACAAATTTGCTTTGAACTCATCAAGAGACTAATGCAATGTTGAGCATAGAGGGCCTGTGATTCGATCACCTTACAAACACATGGGATTTTGGGGGGACGTTTTAGATCTAAATTGTAACATGTCAGCTCTGATTCCCCAATTATTTCCCTCTCATTTCCCTCTCATTATAAAAATTGCACATAGTCCATTTCTAAGAATTGCCAAAATCTTAATGTTTACAACAATGACAAATAGTCCAAGTGCAAAGTTTCCCCTATTCCTCTCAGAGAACTCTTATCTCACCTTGTGAATTTCACTTGAAATTTCCTGATCACTATTGATGCCATGTACTTTTTATGGTGGAAAAAATGTAAAGTTACAGTTATCTAGCTAGACTTAATTAGATGGCCCCAATATGGTTGGCATCTTACGAAGCATCATAATTAGGGATCAACCACACATATGCCTTCCTTATCATTAGGCCTGTTCGGGTTATTGACCTTGGCTCCATTAGTGTATAGAGCTTCTTCACAACTTACTTGGTCTGCTTGTGTTTAACTTAGACCTCCACAATGAATGTGAGTATATTTTTGTCTTCTGTCTTCTTTGTGGAAGAATCATTGGTCAGCAGGAACTCAATGATGATATAGTGGCCAATCTTATTTCTCTTTTGATTCCTCTTCTAAGGATATTTTGACTTTCTCTGAATCCATAATATCTTTGGTTGCCAGGAAGTGGGTGATGCAAAGATTTTTTTGTGTGTGGCTTCCAGTACCTTTTGGTAATCCTTTCTTGACCCTTAAGTACTTTGCTTTGGGTTCAGCCTTAGAAAAAGCAGGAATTCCCTTCTTGCTTTCAAAGCAATCTTAGTGAATAGACATGTAAATCACTTTTTCATATGTCCCTTGGTCATGACTTGTTTGCAAAACCTTCTTTTAAGGCTCCTTGCCCATTTTTAAATTAGTTGGATTTTTGTTATTGAATTAGTATCCTTACTAAATATTTTAGATACTCTGTGATATGTGATTTGTAATTTTTTTCTCAGTTCATAGGTTGTCTTTTCATTTTGTTATTTGTTCCTTTTGCTATAGAGAAGCTTTCTGAATTTGAGGAGGTCCCATTTTTTTCATTTGTTTCTCAGATTTTGGTGCCATATCCAGTAATTCATTGCCAAAAACAATGTCCAAGAAGTTTCCCACTATCTTTCCTTTGAGGATTTTTTTTTATATTTCTCAAGATTGCTTTGACTATTCAAGGTCTTTGGGATCCTATTGGTATGAAATAATTATCTTGAGATGCCTTTACTCCCATATTATTTGCAGCATTACTCACAACAGGCAAAATATGAAAAAAAAAGTTAACTGGTCATCAACAGATGATTGGATACACAACATATGTTGTTTCTGTGTGTGAGATATGATACTATATAGTCACAGAATTCCTGTCATTTGCCATAGCATGAATCACCTGGGTGACATTTTACTAAGTGAAATAAGTTAGGGACTGAGGGGCAGAAGGGGAAATTTTGGAGCTCTAATGTAGATCTGGATGACTTTAGTTAATAGTGCTATATATTATACTTACAATTTGCTAAAACAGTACATCTTAAGTGTTTTCATCACAGACATAAAATGTGGTATTTACGACTTGATAGATATGTTAATTAACTTGATTATGGTGATTATTTTATAATGTATATGTATATGAAGTGAACATATTATATACCTTAAATATATACACATTTTATTTGTCAATTGTCTTGGTTACTTTTCTCGCATTGCTGAGACAAATTACCTGACACCAAAATGAAGGAAGGAGAGGTTTATTTAGCTTAGTTTTTGGAGGTTTCAATTCATATTCAGCTGGCTGCAAGGCAAAGTGGCATGGCTAACGGGCAATGGTTCATGATGGCAACAAATGACAAGAGTGACAAGGGCAAAAAGGAAGATCCCACTTCTTTCCCTCCATTATACTGTATGCAGATCCCCAACCCTGGACAGGTGCAGCACTCACACTGCCAATCTCCGCACTACAAAATGAATCACAAATCACAAATCACAGCACTTCCATGACTCTATGAGGCTTTAGGTGTCATCCAAACACAAACTGTAGCATCAATTTTGCATTAGAAGTACAAAAATAAACAAGAAAAGACTTCTTTTTAAAAAAATTAGTTAAAGAGAAAAGAAACAACAAAACAAAACAGAAGAAAGGGTAGCAACAACACAGAATTCTAAATGAAAAAAATAAAAGAACAAAAAAACACTAAGAAAACACTGCTTGATAAATTACATACTGTCATCATGGAAATAGTTGTTCAAGTTACAAAATTAAATGATACAAAGTAGACATTCAAACAGTGAGACTGTTAGCAGTTCTGTTCAATGATCTAACAAAAACAGTAATATGGCCATCTATCTTACACACTTAAACATACATACAGTTATATCCTTTAGAGCACCTTTTTTCCTCTCTTTTTTACAGCAGCAATTACACATTTTGTGTTTTATTACTCCTACAGTTCTTATTACTTTTTACACTAGAGACACAATGTGATATTTATAAATATGATTCTTATTTATTTCACTAATGAGGATAGTCTCAAGTTGTCTTCATTTACCTATGAAGGCCTCAAGATCATCCTTCTTCATAAACAAAGCAACAGCCAATATTATACTAAATGTACAAAAACTGAAAGCTTTCATTTTAAAATCAGGAACAAGACAAGGGCACCCACTATCACCAATGCTTTTCAGTATAGCTTTGGAAACACCAGCCAGGGTAATCAGAAAGAGAGAGAAATAAAAGGAATAAAGATAGGAAAGAAAGAAGTTAAATTATCACTATTTGCAGATGACATAATACTCTATATAGAAGAGCCAAAAACCTCCATTAAAAGACTACTAGAGGTAATAAACAAATTCAGCAGTGTAGCTTGCAGTGTAACTTGATTCAGTGCTCAAAAATCAATAGCATTCCTGTAAACAAACAAGAAACTCACGGAGAGAGAAATAATGTAAATATCGCCCTTCACAATAGCATCTAAAAAAATGAAATACTTAGGCATCAACCTAACTAAGAAGGTAAAAGAAATATATGCTGAAAATTATACTACGCTTAAAAAAGAGATTGAGGAAAAGACTTCTTATTGAGGTTTACCATAGGCCAACAAAACTCCTCTACTTAATGGGTATAACTTAACTTTTTCCTTTGTCTGAAAGGAATATAGGGACACTTACCCTTGGAAGTCAAGAGTAAGTTGTTTTTTTTTTCCCCACAAGGGAGGAAGGGAATCAAGAATACCCAGGAAATGAAACATGGAGGCAATTTATTTGTCTATCGTCTCATTGTGTTTGTCTCCCTCTTATTTGCCATAAAAAGCTATGTACACTTCAATATAGTGAGAAAGAAATTTCAGCAAAAGGCCTTCTTGTCATTTTGGAGTTTGCATAACCTTTTTCTTTTTTCATCAAAATGAATTGTCTCCTGTGTTTTCAGGGGGAATGATAGAGAACAATATGGACTTTAGCTTCTGGTTGCAGTTTTGTTACCAGTGGGCCCTACTAAGGCATGAATATGGACCCTTGGTCTCTAGGTTTCTGCATTTCTATGCCCACCTGCAAATAACAGTGCAATACAAATTCATAACAAAGGAAACATTAGTTTATTTACAATTTTGCCAAATTGAGGAGACAGCATCCATCCCAATACACAGAAACATGCCCATTTAGAGAAAAGGTAAAAGAAATCAGGAAATATTCATATGCAATTTTAGTCAAGCTTAGGCCCAGAGGGGCAGGATATGTCAAATCCTGTTTATCTTCTTTATGGTCTCAGTCAAAGGAAACTTGGAAAAACAGCTTACTTTTAACCAAAATCTTGGTTTTTCAAACCTCTAAACTACTAGCAGAAGTGAAAAACTGAAAAAGAGAAAGATCTGAGATGAATGTACTAAACTTAATTTGGGAGTATATCATCAAAGTGGAAGAATATGGAAAAGAATTGAAAAAATCTACATATCTAAAGTCAAAGACATATGCACTTGGACACATTATAGTGAAACATTCAAAAGGCAAAGGAAAACACAGAACTGTTTAAAAAAAGAATGAAAATTATAAAAATAAAATAAAGTAAATTAAAAAATAAAAACAATTCCATACCTGGGACATAGCCCAGGGGTACAAGTGCCTGCCTGGCCACACAAGGTCTCTAGCTCAATTTCCAGCACACACACACAAAACAAGGATGAAAAGTGTTTAAAAACTTAAGAGATTTTCAGTGTGGTTGCCACATTTTTTTCATAAGAATCCATAGGGACTGGAAGATATGACATGATAATATTTGAATCCTGAAAGAAAAAGCCTGTCAAGCAGGAATTTCATGTATAATTAAATTATACTTCAATAGTAAAAGAGCAATTAAAATGTTCCAAGATAAACCAAAACTGAGTATATTTGTCTCAAGAAGACCTCTTTTCAAGGAATACTAGAAGTCCATCAATGTGACATGAAAGTACAGTAGGAGAATTCAAATCCATATGAAGTCAAAGTACTCTAATATTGACGACAGCATAGCTAAATATACAACATAAGTATGAGCTCTTTGTAATTCTTTCTGCACTATGTAATTGAAAAGAAAACTAAAAATACTAATAATTCTACATTGATAAGCGTAAATGTATAAAAATACATTAGCTATGAAAATAGTAACATTGGCAAGATGGTGGTGCTCCACAGTAATCTTAGCACTCAGAAGTCTGAGGCAGGAGAATTAATGTGAGTTACAGACTAGCCTGGATTGCACACTAAAACTTTGTCTCAAAAAAAAAAGCAAATCAAAACAAAACAGCACATGAGCGAGAAAGAATGGACAATATCAAAGCAAAGTTTGTGTGTATCATAAAATTTTAGTTAGATCTAACCCGAAGTATACTATTCTACTCTTTTGTATTGTTTTAAAGTGATATTTATAATCCCTAGAACAACATAGAAAATAACTCAAAAATAGGATAAAGTAATTATAAAAGAAATTAAAAGGACACAGTAGAAAATATCCAACTCTTAATCTAGCAGAATCAGAGGATTATAGAAATAAAACAACAGAATATATAATCAAATAATCAAGTTTAAATACTTTATGCCTTTTCTCCTATGAGAAAATCAAAGGTCAAATAAAACAATGAAATAAAGGAAAGGAAATGTGATATGAATATAAAATGAAATGGTACTCTGCTATGAAGAAGGTAAATTTGGATCATTCATTGGAAAATGGACATATTTTGAGACCCTAAGTTTAAGTGAAATAAATGAGACATACAAGCCAAAATGTTTCAGGGTTATTTTATATGAAAAACTCAAAGCATAAGCAAATTAAAAAGTGGAATAAAAAGCAGGTAATAAAAATAAGAATATAAAACTTTTACAAAAGGAAAGGGCATTAATAAATGGAAGGAGGAAGGAGGGAGGAGAGGAGTGGAGAAGAGTATTAAAACAAAAAAAAATTAAATGTTTTGTACATGTACCAACTCCCCACAATGTATATAATCATTATTTATTAGAAATAAGTATCAGTGAAAAAGTTATCCAGAAAGACTGGTTTAAAAATGGATGACTTCAGTTTTCTTATCATAAATTAATGAAACACTCAAATCGAATATCAGAGACTGGCACATGTTCCAATTCTAAGCTGCCTGGAGGAGACACACTTCCAAAAAAGAAGAATAGGAGAAAACACTTTCTGATTCTCACTATGTGACTAATATTATTACATTGATTGCAAATCCAAACAAAAGTAACCTGGAAAAAGGAAACGGCAGACCAGTTTTGCCTGGAATTATGGATAGACTTAAGCTGAATGACATGCTAACAAACTTAGTCCAGCCACATATACAAATGGTTAAAAAAGGTAAAATGGATTCAGTTTCATTATCAGTGTTTATGGTGATCTATGAAGTTCCCACATTGCTGAAATACCTAAAGATAATTATAAAAAGCAATTCCAAAGCAAATATTGGCAACAATGAAGAAAAAGAGACTTGTGAACTTTGTTTATAGGAATGTGAGTAGGTTTAGTCATGGTGGAAAACATTATGTTGCCTCCTCTAAAAATTAAAAAAAAATATTTTTTAATTAATGAACTAGCATGCAATTCAGTAATTCTAATTCTGAGTACATATACAAAGAAATTAAATTAGTATATCAAGGAGATATCTGCACTTGCATATTCCTTATAACATTATTCATATTAACTAAGATATAAAATCAACCTAAGTATACATCATCAGATGAATTAACAAAGAAAATATATTTGCACAGTGAATTCCTATTCAGCCTTAAGAAAGCACTGTTACTTGTGACAACATAGATGACCATGAAATATATTATTCTGAGTGAAAAGGCAGGCAAAGAAAGCACATACCATGATGATTTCATTGATAGGTGCAATATAAAATGGTTGAATTTATCAAAGATAATATTAGAATCATGGTTACCAAAGTTTTTGTTGTTGGGAAGGAGAGCAGAAAAGGGTTACTCAAGCCATAGAACATTTCCCTTAGATGGGAAGAACAATTAAAGAACTCTACTTTATATGGGTGTGGTGACACATACCTGGAATCCTAGCATTTCTGAGGCTGAGGGATCCCTGGGAATTCAAGGCCAGCCCAGGCTACATAGTGAAAATCAAAAACAGAAAGAGAGAGAGAGAGAGACAGAGACAGAGAGAGACAGAGAGACAAGAAAGATCTGTTTTATTATACTTAATAACAACACAAGCTGGGCAGGAGGATCTTTGCAAGTTCAAGACCATCCAGGCCACAAAAAGTGTTTGACACCAGACTGAACTGAATAAGGAGATCTTGTCTCTAAAACACAGATAAAACACAAACAAAAAAAATACATCATACTATTAAAAAATACAAAGTGTAAATGTTAAAAATTCTCACCATGACATGATAATTATGTGAAGCAAAACATGTTAATTAGCTCTAATTATCTATATTAATAAATTTTTAAAATTTGTCAACTAAAACTAGATAACAATTTTTAACAAAAAAATATGTCGTTTCAAAGCCAGTGATTAAACACCACATAATGTATGATTTTATTTCAAACAATTTTCCATGATAAAGTTATACAGATACACAAAGTAGAGTAGTGTTTGACAGTATTTTATAAGGGACCTGATATGTGCACCAAGAAAAACTGAAAGTTGCATTTAACCTGGTGCTGCTTAAATATTCCTTATATCTAATGCTAAAACTGACATCATTGGTTATTCGAGGGATGAAACTTAAAACAATTCTGAGATTCCATCTCACTCCAGAAGAATGACTATTATCAAGAAACCAACCAACAACAAATGCTGGAGAGGCTATGTGGGAAAAGGAACTCTTCTGCACTGTTGGAGGGAGTGTAGACTGGTGCAACCACTGTGGAAATCAGTGTGGAGATTCTTCAAAAGACTGACACTGGAGGTTTCATTGGACCCAGATATTCCTCTTCTTGGTATATTCCTGAAATAATTAATGGCATTATACCACAGTGATATATACACAGCCATGTTTATAGCAGCACAGTTTATAATAGCTAAATATTGGAAACAGTCCAAATGCCCATCAACTGATGAATGGGTAAAGAAGATATGTGTGTTTTTTTTTATACAATGAAGTACTACTCTACCATAAAGAAGGATAAAGTTGAAACATTTCTAGCTAAATGGATGCACTTTGAGATCATACTCGTTAGTGAAATAAATACTGGATTGTTTCTCTGTTTTGAGAAACCAAAAGTGTAAAAAAAATCAAAGTGTATAAGAGACACTGTGAAAGAGTAAGAAAATGTTCAAATGGCCAGGGTAACTAGGGAGGAAGTAGGGGGAAAGAAAGAATAGAAAAAGAAGAAAGTGAGAAAGGAAGAAAAAATGGAAACACAGCTTTAGTGAAAAGAAGGAAAAATGGGATAAAAACTTTTTTTTAAATAAGAAAGTGAAGAGAAAAATAAAGAATCTAGCTATGCCATAATATAGGCACAAATTACCTATGATGAATGTGACCATCATACATAGATAAAATACACCATTAAACTTAATTAATAAATTACTTTAAAACATTTATATACAACTTAATTAAATTATTGTTTTTGTACATAAAATTGCATAAAGAAAATTGAACTTGATCTGTAATTATTATCCATATTTCCTAAGCATTCACAATCTTGATTCAAGTAGTGACAAAAATAGATATTGTTTTTCTGTAAGAGTGATCTCTTCTGTTTTATTTTTTTATAGGTCAATTTTTTAAAATTTTCTTTAAGGAGAAAACAAAACAAAACAAAGGAAAATAGAAAAAAGAGTAGCAGCAATACAAAATTCCAAGAAAAAAAGAAACAAAAAATACTAAGAAATCATTACTTGATAACTTATATACTGTCATCTTGGAAATAGTTGTTCAAGTTACAAAGTTAAAACATACAAAGTACACATTCAAGCAATGAGACTGCTAACAGTTCTACTCCATGATCTAACAAAAACAGTAATATGATCATTCATCTTACACACTTAAACATACATGCAATTATATCCTTTAGAGCACTTTCTTTTTATCTGTTTTTTACAGTAGCAGTTACACATTTTGGATTTTATTACTCTACATTTCTTATTACTTTTTACACTAGAGACGCAATGCGCTGTTTATAAATACAATTCTTATTTATTTCACCAATGGGGATAGTCTCAAATTGTCTCCATTTAACTATGAAGGCCTCAAGATCATCCTTCTTCATAGCTGAGTAATACTCCATTGAATAAAAATACCGCATCTTTTTCATCCACTCTGTGGTTGATGGGCATCTCGCTTGTTTCCAAGATTGTGTTACAACATTTGTATTACAAGATTTGTATTACAAATTGTGCTACTATGAACATGGGTGCACATATATCATTGTTATATGTATAGGTCTATTCTTAAACTTTAATGTGTGTAACATTTTTGTGGCTTGCTTTTCATTTAAAAGTGAACAATTTTAATGGAAGTATGCACATTAAATGTCAATATATGTGAAATTAGCATTAATTTCACATAGTTTAACATGTTAAAAAATAGAAAAGTATTTTATATGGCATTAAATAATTCTTGTTTTCCAATTCTATTTTCTAGGTATCTTCAGATCTTCCAATAATATCGGGGAATCCACAGATCACAATAGAACCAGATAATTCAGGTTCATATATCATAAATGCATACCCTTTGAAACGTGGACTACTCAAAGGTATTAAATCCATTAAGAAAATATTATTAACTACCAAACTATGACAGAGATATGATAAGAAGAATCAGAAATGTAATCCATAGATCTTTTAAATAAAAGACCCAGAGGGAAATGTAGGTTTTCATTTTAGTCATTAACTTTCTACATACTCTAACCAGAGTTTTGGGGCATGTATCTTATGAACCACATTATATTTTCTTGACTATTCATCTTTATTTGTAGAATTAATTCATAAACGTAGAAACGTTTACTCAAGAGTCTTTACTTAAAATTTGATATGCATTGTCAAATAGTTATATCAATTTATGAACCCAACAGCACTCTGTTAGAATATATTATAAAACAGCTGCATGCATTTACTCGATATATGAAAAATAGGTTTCTCACGGTCCTTGAACAAAGCTACTTGCGTGAGAATGGGGATGGGATATGTTCCTGCAAGTAGCTGAAAGTGGGAAGGTGAGAAGTGATAGAAGACAATAGCTAGAACTAAGGGCTATGATTCAGCAGGAAATAAGTTTTCCTAATTGTTAGTGAATTCAATGCTCCTTTGGTGGATAGATCCTAATAAGAAGATAATCACAATGTAAGTGAATGTAACTTTAGTAGTGTAGGAGGCATATATCTAGTAGCCCCTTATTCTCCATAGAAGTCCTGGCTTCTCACTCTTGCATGCTTCATCGACAAATCTTCAAGAAAAGTGTATATAATTACCAAGGAAGGCATAGAAGAATAGAGGCCTATTGTACCACGTAAATTCAAGAGAGTTCACTAGATGCCAATGTTATGAGCAAACAGAAGGGAAATTTCAGAATGTCAAACACAATGCATTATATTAACAATACAATGCAACGTACAGTGTGGGAATAACCCGTATTCCTATCCCTACTTTCAAAGTTCTTAACGTCAGGTGTCAGCATAGCAAGGGATTTGTTAACATATTGTGAAATCTTCAGATTACTTTTGAAACATTTGGCTATATAAAACGTATTAGTAAATCATGTGATAGGTATATTTGAACTATAGTAACCCTATTCCAAGCATATCAGTAAAGTAGCATACTTTACGATTTTATATGTAATTCAGAAGCTGCTAATTGTTTTAAGGAAATTTCAATTCCAGCCAAGCATAGTGATGTATGCCTATCATTCTGACACCCTGGGAGTTTGAGGCAAGAGGATTCCAAATTCAAATTGGGAAGACTGTATCTCAAAATAAAAAATAAAAAGTACTGGAGATGTAGCTCAGTACAAAGACAATAGGTTCAATCTATCGACCATCAGTGCACTGAGAATGTTTATAAACACTTTAATAAAATCAAATGGTCTGTGAAGGACGCTTAAAGTTATTGAAATAGATGTAAGAAAAGTGGCCAACTCATAGCACCTGAGAAACACTTATGATGAGGACACCACCAAAAGAGGAATCAGAGTCAAAATGACATCCTCAATTTTTTATTTTTTCTTCCTTTCTACTCCCTCCCAGTTCCTTTTGAACAGTTTCTTCCTATTTCACAATATCTATTATACATTTTTGTTCTGATTTACATTTTCACTTTATCACTCTAGAGAGATAATATAATATTTACACATGCATTTGATTTATGTCACTTAATGATTTTGATCTCAAGGTGTATCTATTTAGCTATAATGTCTCTCAATTTTATCTTTCTTAATGGCTGAGTAGTACTCCAATATATAAAAAGCATATCTTTTTTACATGTTCATTGCTTGTTGGGAATCTGGGTTGCTTTTAAGACTTTGCTATTACAAATTGTGCTGCTATAAACATGGGTGTGTGTATATTTCTGTGGCGTAATGCTTTTAAGTCTTCTCGGAAGATACCCAAGAGAACAGCTGAATCAAGTGAGATCTCTTTAAAACATGAAATAGCATAGTGCCTCAGGACCTTGATCAGGTGCCCTGGGTGGAACAGAGCTGGATCATAGGCTTGGTGATTATTTTGAATATTTCCAATGTGCTATGTATTCTGCTTCCAAGGAATGTATGTCTTGATGTGGAAAAAGATATCTGTACATTTATCTCAATCAAACTGATAAATTGAAAGATTAATTGTGCTGCTGAGGAGCATGGTAGAGGGAGATATTACTTTCTGCAGTGAGTCTTAGGGGGCTTCAAAGGGCATAATGGGCATCAACAGGATCTTGAAGGATGAACTAGAATTTATCAGCTAATATGGGTGAGGAGGATATTGTTGCAGAAGAACTACCTGTATTGAAATATAAATATATTACTCTTTCAGATTTTTATTATTATATACTAGAGAGACAATATATTAACAATGTGAGCCTGATTTATTACACTTATGAGGATAGTCTCAATTTGCCTCCATTTATGTATAAAAGCCTCAAGATCATCTTTTTTATAGCTGAGTAATAATCCACTGTATAAAAATACCACATCTTTTCCATCAGTTCTGCAGTTGATGGGCATTTTGGCTGTTTCCAAGATTTAGCTATTACAAATTTCTCTGTTATGAACATGGGTGCACATATATCACTGAGACAGGACCTTTTCAATTTTTTGGAAAAATACCCAGGAGGGGAATAGAAGGATTGAATGGATCTTCCAATCCTAGTTTTTTGAGGAATCTATTGTGATAATGACAGAGAAAGAAAGTGCTCTAAAGGATATGATTGTGTGTATGCTTAAGTACACAAGATAGATAACCATACTACTTTTTATTAATTCATCAAACAGAATGTTTTGTACTGTCATTGTTTTATTGTCTGTCCACTTTTTATGCTTTGATTTTGTGACAAGCAGCTACTTCTAAGTTAACAATATATAATTTACCAACTAGTGATTTCTTCCTGTTTTTTTTGAAACTCTGTATTATTTCTATCCTTTTTTCTATTTTGCTTTTTTTTCTAAATAAAAAGAAAGAAATACAAATATAGGCACTTAAAATAAAAATAGTGATGCTTGGATATGTTTGTGTGTGTGTGTTTGTGTGTGTGTGTATTTGATAAGAATATATAGAGAGTAGCATAGAGTTAGAAACATAGTGTTTCTGAGGAAGGCTTTTGTTTTAAGGTACTTATATTTTTATTAGGACACATTTTCAGTACATGATGATTAAATTAATTGTGTGGGATTGATGTATGTACATAATACATCAGTATTTTTACTTCCTCTTCTCCTTCTCTCCGTCCTCTGTTCCTTCATCTCTTGGTCTCCTTCTCATTTACAAAAATCTATCTTCCATTTCCCTGTTACCTTTTGTTTTTCACTTTATTTTGTGCTTTGAGTATCATATAAGAGACAAGATATGATATTTAACCTAGTGTGTTGTCTGTATTTCTCTTAATTTTATTTTTTTAGGGTGTACCCTTCTTTATGGCAAAGTAGCACTCCATTGTGTAAAAATATGTACTACATTTTCTTTGTTCATTTCTTTTTTATTTTAAAGAGGGTAAAACTAAACACAACAAAACAGAGCAAAACAGAACACAAGAAAGCAATGTAAGAGACATAAATTTCAAAGCAAGACAATCAGAGATCTTCACTGTTTATCATATTGTCTCTTGTTTTCTTCCAAATAGTTGTCCATACTTTCACATACAGAGAATTCACACAAAACAACATAGCATGGAACTGATCTGAACAGGATGAAGAAGGCGTTTTAGTTCTTTAAGACCAGACAATAGGGAAACCAACAATGGCTGTCATAGTGTCTCTCATTCTCTTCAAAATAGCTGTCCATACCTTCATGTATGTTCAACTTAAAACAAAACAGGCTAAAATCACTCTGACCAAAGAATGATAGTATTGCTGGATTTCATATCATGATGCTGTGGATTCAGCACTGGATAGTGTAGAGTATCTTTTTCTTCAAAGTAGTTGTTCATTTCATCATGTGTTATATAATTGGTTCTCATAAACTGTTTATAAGTTTTACTCATGCATGAGTCTCTACATGTATATCTATCCTTTCTGTATTAGAGGGAAAAACAAAACAAAGCAAGACAAAACAAAACATTGCTAGAAAAACATAAAATGAAAAAGTCATATAAAACCGCTATACAAGGTGACCTACAATGGTTACTATGATGTCTCAGCAGTATATAACAATGTTAATAAAACAAAACATTGGAGACATTATAAGACTTCAAAAGCAGGTGATAATAAAACCAGAGTGAGTATCCTAGTGAATTTTGTCATCTTCAGTATAGTTGCCTATAGTCTCAGACTTGATACTATCAGTCATAACAGATTCGAATAAAATCAGTCAATAAAAAACAGCAATCTAACAAATCAGATTCAAATAAGATCAGTAATAATAAGACAGTGTAAGTTATACAGGGCTTCAGATTAAGTTAATAGGAAATTAAGGATGATTACCATAATATATCCTGCTATTTTTGAGATAGCTATCTGTGCCCTCAAATCTAGTGCAAGTAGACAAATCGGAACAGAATAAAATCCATCTAAACAGAGTGGTGAGAATAATGTAGATTTCAATTCCTGTTACACTATTAACAATATCTTCTGCCTTCCTTTTTAGACAATTCCTCGTGCATTGCACATTTTTGGTCCCACTAATTCCCTCAGTTTTTAGATTGGGGGGAGCAACCTGCAATTTACCCTAACTGTCTCTGTACCTTCTGACTCCTGGGCTTGATCTCGAGTTGTATTCCTTTACCTATAAGTCTCCAGGTTTTCCTTCATTATAGCTGAGTAGTTCTCTACTACACAAAAGTATCATGACTTTTCAACCTATCTGCAAGTACTGGTTGACTTGCCCCTATTTCTTTCTGGTTCCCTGTCACATAGAGCATTTTTTTCTCATGTTTGACTTTCTGTCCATAAGCCCTCTTTCAGGTTAATTAAGTTTGCAATACAGAGCATCTCGATGGACCCTGTCTCCTGATCTACTCTACCTGTGTTTCTTTTTTTATAGTGTACCAAGGCCATCTATGATAGAGATTATAGCCAACATTCTCTGCTTCATTTCTGCTATGTTATTTTTCTGCCATTGGTTGTCTACTTTCCTCTTTCCACTGTCTGTCCCATTCATTGAGCCCTCTCTGCCACTGTTCCTGAAATCCTGGTATTTTTATTCTCTCTCTCTAGAATGTCCTTCAGTATTTATTATTGGGTTGGATTGGTGGTCATGAATTCCCCCAGTTCCTCTTTGTCATGGAAGCATCTTGTTTCTGCATTAATTTCTAGGCACAGTTTTGCAGGGTACATCAATCTGGGCTGGAGGTTATTTTCTTTCAGGGCTTGGATTACTTTACTCGAAGCTCTTGTTGATTTGATGGTCTGTGTCAAGAAGTCTACTGTGACTTTGATGGGTTTTCCTTTATAGGTGATCTGGTTTTTTTTTCTGACAGCTTTTAATATTCTCTTCTTATATTGAATATCTGGGATCTTGATTGTTATGTGTCTGGATGTGGCTCTGTTTTGGTTGTAGGTGGCTAGAGTTCTGTATGCTTCATACATCTGAATATCATTTCTTTTTGTCATGCTTGGAAAGTTTTCCTTAATTTTTTTCTATGAATAGCCTTTGTAATTCCTTTGTTTTGACTCCTGCTTCATCATTCACTTTTATTACTCTTAGGTTATAGATCCTCCTGTGGTCTTCTAACCTTTGTATTGTTACTGCCTGTTTCCTTGTTATTTTTAAGAGATCTTTCCTTTCATGATCACACATTGCATACCTGTCTTCAAGTTTTGATAGTCTATCCTTAGTTTCTTTCAAGCAGTTTTGCCAGCTTTCAATGGAGTTTTTAATTTCCTGGTAATCTCTTTCAATCTGCTTCATGTATTCTAGTTTTTCTTTATATTTTTTATCAAAGGTTTCTCTCCTTCTTTTATGTTCCTCCATTCCTCCATCTATGTCTTCTTGAGAGGTGCTTAGCATTTTGTTTATTAATCTACTTATATCTTGCTTAACTTGAATTAATATGTCAGTTTTGAGTTCATCTGCAAGGTCACAAAGATATCTCTTTATGTCCGCTGATGCCGTGTTTGATGTTGTGTATTTGCTGCCCGCAATCTCTTTTGTATTTACTTCTTCTGGATCACTATTCTCAGGGTTGGAGGCTGGCAGCTTTTTCTTATTTTCTTCTCTTGTCATGTTTTTGGTTTCTTCCATACAAGTGTATAGTGTAGTTCCCAGCCACTTTCCTTGTTGGTTGCAGCTCCTCTGAAGCACGCTGGCTAGGGGTTTTGCCCTCTCCAGTCTGCTGTCAGTCACTGAGGTGCAGGCAGGGGCAGCTTATACTGGCACCTCTCCTCCGGGCCAGCCAACCTTAGGGGACCTTCACTGTGTTAGTGCGTGTTGCATGTAGGGAATTGGTTTGGGATGATTTAATGGGTCCTGGTCAGGGGTGTGACCCAGGCCAAGCAGATCCCACCAATCTGCTCTGGGAGGGGAACAACCAACTGAAGTCACTGCCATTCCTAGTTCAGACCTGTCTTGCCGGACTCCAACATGTCGTCCAGTTGGTTGTCCCTTTCCCATGGGAGGGTCTTATTTCCAACACTCACTGCGGTTTGCTGGTGACTCTCTGGCTCTGTTCTCCATTAGGCTCCTCGACTTCTGACTTCACCGCGGCTGCAGAACAATTTCACTCTTGTTCTGGGCTAGTGGCGCGTAGGGCGGCTCAGTTCTATGTGTGGGTCTGCTCTGACCAGTCGCATCGGCACGGTTTTGGGTGTTCAGGCCAGTGTCACAGGCATGAATTCAGGCAGCTCGGCGATATCGCTGTGACAGCAAATCTTAGATTCTCTCATGGTAGCCCTGGGACTTCATATTTGAGCAGCTCTGTTCCCTTCAATTTCTTCCTGGGTTAAGAGAATCCATCTCCTGTCTGGATCTCTCCAGAATGTTTTATTGTGGCATTTGAGCTGTCTTTCTCAGGGAGGCTCCATATTCTGCTGCTTACAGGTCCGCCATCTTTAGCTCCTCCTATCCATTCACTTCTTGATGTACTTATAGGCTGCTTGCAAGATTTAGCTATTACTTGTTGTGCTGCTGTAAGCATAGATATGCATATATCATTGTAATACATTGTCTTTATCTCTCTCAGAAAGATACCTAGAAGGTGTCTAGCTGGGTCAAATAAAATTTGTATTTTTAAGTTTTTGAGGAATCTCCACACTGATTTCCACAATAGTTGTACTAGTTTACGTTCCCATCACCAATGTAGAAGTGTTCCTTTTTCCGCTGCAGCCTCACAAGAATTTGCTATTATTTCAGGCTTGTTGATAGCTATTCTTTCTGTAGTAACACCAAACCTTGACTATATTTTCATTTACATTTCTCTAATGAGTACAGATGACGAATGCTTTATTTTTATTATTTTACAGCTTTTGTTTGGCCATCTGCGCCTCTTATTCTGAAAAGTATGTGTTCATTGAAGTTGCCCTTTTCTTGATTGTACTTTTTAATTGAGATTTTATTCTTAAAGTCTTTGCCTTACACCATTATCTTCAAGAGTTCTACCTAGTGTATGTTTCAGAAAATTTAATGTTTGTGTTTTAATAATTAAATCTTTGATCCATTTCAACTTTAGGCTAGTGGATGGTGAAAGATATGAGTCTAATTTTACTCTTCAGCATGTGCAAAGCCAGTTTTTACTCACCATTTATTAAAGAGCCTGTCTTTATTCCAGTGAATGTGTTTGGCACCTTTGTCAAGCCTGAGGTTTCTAAGTATTTCTGGAGGTGTTTCTGCATCTTCCAATCTGTTGCATTGATCCTTTTTTACCCTAGTATCATGCTGTATTTATCACAGTAGTTTTTTAGTATAATTTTAAGCCTGGGATTGTGATGCCCCATGCCTTACCTTTATTGCCCAGATTTGTCTTTGCTATTCTAAGTCTCTTATGGATCCAAATATATTTCAGGATTGTTTTCTTTAATTCTGTGAGGCATACTGTTGGAATTTTTATTGGAACTGTCTTAATTCTTTATAACAGTTTTGGAAATATTTTCATTTTATCTCTATTGGTTCTTCCTACCCAAGATCAAGTGATACCTTTCCATTTTCTGACATGTTCTATCTCCTATTTCAGAGTACTGTAATTTTGAGTGTAGCCATCTTTTATTTCCTTTGTTACACTGATTCTAGGTGTTTCATTTTTCAGGGTGCTATTGTGCAAGTAGATGTTCACTAATGTTTCTGTTGGTGAGTTTGTTATTCATGTACAGGAAGACTATTGATTTTTGAGTGTTGACTTTGTATCCAGCTATGCTCCTGAATTTACTTATTAAGTCTAGAAGTTTATTTGTAGTGTTTTTGGAGTCTTCTATGTAGAATATTATGATGTCCACAGAACCAGGTTTCTGATTCCTTCATTCTTCATGAGATTTTTTTACTTGATTTCATTAATTTTTTCTCTGTTGTTTATAATTGTTTTTTCTTTGTGGTAACTTTGTATTTGAATTGTTAATATTTTCTGGTATTTGAGGTAGAGTACTACTTTATCAATTTGAACTCAGCCTGTTTTTCTAATGACAGGGTTCACATTTGTAAACTGCCCTCTTACGGTTGATTTCTTTGTGTCACATAGATTCTGATATGCTGCACTGGCATTTTGGTTTGAGTCTAGAAACTGTTAATTTCTTCTTGTTACCTTCTGCAGCTCTTTGATTATTCAACAGCTCACTGGTTAATCTCCATATGCTTGTATAATTTCTGGGGTATCTGAACATCAATTTTCAGTTTCACTGCACTAAGTTCTGATAATATGTATCAGACAATTCCAATTTTTATATTCATTTAAGCATACTTTACTGATTACTATGTGTGTCTGTTTTTGAGAAAATTCTGTGTGTTGCTATTAAGAATGTGCATCCTGTTGCTGTATGGAATAATTTATAATTATCTACTAAATCTATTTTGTCTAAACTGTTCATCACCTTTGTTGGCTTTTTCTGTCTTGTTGATCTGTCTGTTCATTATAGTGAGCTATTGAGTTCCTCAACTCTAATAGCATTAATGGTATGTGATTTTTTAACTCTAATAGATTTTGTTTTGTTTTGTTTTTGTTTTTGTTTGTACCTGGGTGCACTGGTATTGAATGCATATAGATTTGTAATTCTCATCTCATTATATTCAATTGTTCTCTTAAACAATATTCAGTGAACTTCTTTGCCTGTTTTTATCAGTTTTATTTTGAAATCCCCAAGTTTGCTGATCTTGCTTGCTTTTGGAGTCCTGGCAGATGAAGCATTTTTTCATTCCTTTGATGTTTAGCCTATGAATTTATTTTTACATTAAATGTGTTTATTATATACAATATATTTTGGGTTTTGTTTTTGATTCAATCTGCAAATTTTTGTCTTTTATTAGGCAGTTGAGAACATTCACATGGAAAGTTATTACTGAGACATATAGATTTATTCCTCTCATTGCAATATATTCTTTTTGCTAATTCCTTCTCTCTCTTCTGTTTAATGGCTCATCCTATGTGATGTATTTATTCCATCAACACTTTCTGCTACATTATCTTCATTCTTGCTAAGATATCTTTCAGTATTTTTTGAAGTATTAATTTGGTAGCCACAATTTTGGGGGGAACATACTTCATTTTTTTATATAAAGTTAAAGTTTTGACGAAAGCATGGACATTATTTGAAAGGCATTATTTGCCTCCAAATAAGTATTTGTAGATGATGATGTTCAATAGTGATTGCCTGACTCCAGACATCCTCACATGACTCGCAAGAGGTGTGCTCTTTTGGTATGGAAAATCTTTATTTACCCATTAAGTTTAAAAGATCATTTTTAAGAGACATTAGTCTGGGAGGGGAGATTGCTTTTGTTTGTCGATATGTTTGCTTTTTCAATGCTTGGAACATTTCATTTACTCCAAGCTCTCTTACCTTCAAGGTTTGTTTTAAGAAGTCGTTTTTAATTCTAATGAATTTGCTGGTTATAATGATTTCTTGGTTTTTTCTAATAGGTTTTAAAATTCTATCCTTTACTATGATATGTACTGGAGAATATAGATAGATAGATAGATAGATAGATAGATAGATAGATAGATAGATCTTTCTGATATTTAAAAGTATTTCTTATTCTTCCTACAAAAATTTTGTGTCATTCATTTTTTGTGTGTTTTTTCACTTATTCAGATTAATCTTAAAGTATTCTTCTGTGCACTATCTAGCAAGTTTTGGACCATTTTCCATTAACAATTGCTACTTTAAAGTATCTCTAAGCATATGATCACCTGCATCAGCCCATATTCAACATTTAATACATATTGCTCACATTGTTTTATTTTTCTGCTGCTCATACTTTTATTATAATATTTTATCACTCTGATACCTATATTGCACTTTTCCATGGATTCTAATTCTTTGCTAAATTGGTCAATTATTGTCTTATTTACTTTTCTTATTCCTGAGACAAAATATCTAATACTCAAAGTTAAGGTGGGAAAGGTTTATTGGCTCACAGTTGGTAAACACTTCAGTCAATAGTGGGCTAGATTGAAGATAGGGTGTGACCGCAGAGGAGAAACTGTTGATGGCAAAGCAGAGCAGGCCGATGGCAACAAGTAGCAAGCAAGAAACAAGTGGCTCGTGACAAGTAGGAATAGGAACTACCTTTTGTCCCTTATATTTTATCCAGAATGCCCAATCATGGGCTGCATAGCAGTCATACCCTAAATGTGTCATCCTAAATCCTACCTGGAACTATGCCTAAGCAATCAGTGGAATAATTTAGTAATCACACATATTTGCTCCCAGCATCATACACTATACATTGAGCAACCTCTGAAAGCCCCGACTATGTACATGTTAGGTTTGGGGGGAAATGTAGGAACAAAACACTCCATGCATGTTTCTATTGTTTTTTATTACTTAGATTGCTTTTTCATTACTGTCTTTTGTAAAATTACTCATAAATTTATTTATTAAGTCTGTTATCTGTTTGGTAATATCATTTGTGAGAACACTGAGCATTGCATTGATCTGGGCTACTTTTTGTCTCATTACTTTTTACACTAGAGACACATGTGATATTTTTAAATATTATTTTTATTTATTTCGCTAATGAGGATAGTCTCAAGTTGTCTCCATCTCCCTATGAAGGCCTCAAGATCGTCCTTTTTATAGCTGAGTAATATTCCATTGTGTAAAAATACCACATCTTTTTTATCCACTCTGCTTCACTATTACAAATTGGGCTGCTGTAAACATGGGTGTGCATATATCACTGTGGTGTGAACTTTTCAGTTTTTCTGGGAAAATACCCAGGAGGGGAATAGCTCGGTTGAATGGAGCTTCCAATCCTAGTCTTCTGAGAATTCTCAATATTGATTTCCATAGTGGTTGTACTCCCACAGTGGAGCAGTGTTCCTTTTTCCCCTCAGCCTCGCCAACATTTGTTATCAGTTGATTTCTTGAGGGCAGCTATTCTTTCCAGTGTGAGATGATATCTCAATGTTGTTTTAATTTGCATTTCTCTAATGACCACTGATGGTGAACATTTCTTCATGTATTTATTTGCCATTTGAATATCTTCATATGAGAACTGTGTGTTCATCTCAGCTGCCCATTTTTGGAGAGGGTATTTGAATTTGGGGGGATTGATGTTTTTCAATTCTTTATATGTTCTTGATATAAGTCCTTTGTCTGAGGTGTTGATGGCTAGAATTATTTCCCATTCTGTGGGTTTCCTTTTCACACTGCTGGTGATTTCTTTTGAAGTGCAGAAACTTTTCAATCATATGAGATCCTAGTTGTTGATTCTCCGAAGTGTTTCCCGTGCAGTTTGTGTTTTCTTCATAACTTCTATGCCTACCCCTATATCTCCAAGATTTCTACCTACCTTATCTTCTAGTAGATTTAGTGTTTCTGTTTCAATGTTTAAGTCTTTGATCCATTTAGACTTTAGTTTTTTGCATGGTGGTAGTCACGTATCTAGCTTCAGTCTTCTACATGTGGAGAGCCAATTTTTCCAACACCATTTATTAAAGAGGCTATCCTTCCTCCAGTGAACATGTTTAGCCCCTTTGTCAAATATCAGGTGGCTTAGTGTCTTTGTACTTATGGTTGCATCTTCTAATTTGTTCCATTGATCCTCAGGTCCATTTCTTTGCCAGTACCATGCTGATTTTATTACTGTGGCTTTGTAGTACAATTTCAAGTCAGGAATTGAGATGCTTCCTGCCATGCCTTTATTGCCCAGAATTGCCCTCGCTATTCTAGGTTTCTTCTGGTTCCAAATGAATTTTAGGAGTGTTTTCTCTAGATCTGTGAGGTATGTCAATGGTACCTTGATTGGGATTGCATTAAATCTGTATAAAAGTTTGGGAGTATGACCATTTTCACGATGTTGGTTCTTCCTAGCCAAGAGCAGGGAACATCTTTCCATTTTCTAATATCCTCTTCAATTTCCTTTTCAGTATATAGGTCTTTTACATTTTTAGTTAAATTGATTCCTAGGTATTTAATTTTTTTAGATGTTATTGTGAAGAGTGATATTTCCATAATTTCTCTCTCGGTGAGTTTCTTGTTTGGGTACAGGAATGCTATTGTTTTTTGAGCATTAACTTTGTAGCCAGCTACACTGCTGAATTTGTTTATTACCTCTAGTTGTCTTTTAATGGAGTTTTTTTGGTCTTCTGCAGATAGTGTCATCTGCAGATAGTGATAATTTAACTTCTTCCTTTCCTATCTTTATTCCTTTTATTTCTTTCACTTGTCTGATTGCCCTGACTAGTGTTTCCAGAACTATATTGAATAGGAGTGGTGATAGTGGACATCCTTGTCTTGTTCCTGATTTTAAAGTGAAACCTTACAATTTTTGTCCATTTAGTATAATATTGGCTTTTGGTTTATCATAGATGGCCTTTACAAGGTTGAGGTAGACATCATATATTCTGAGTATCTGAAGGGTTTTAATAATGAACACGTGTTGGACCTTAGCAAAAGTTTTTTCTGCATCTATTGAGATGACCATGTGATTTTTGTTTTTGGCTCTGTTGATTACATTTACTGATTTGCGTATATTAAACCATCCCTGCATTCCTGGAATGAACCACACTTGGTCATGATGTATAATCTTCTTGATGATTTGCTACATTCTATTTGCCAGTATTTTATTGAGAATCTTTGCATCTCTGTTTATTAGTGAGATTGGCCTGTAGTTCTCTTTTGGTTGGGTCTCTCTCTGGTTTTGGTATCAGAGTAATATTTGCCTTTAGGAATGATTTAGGGAGGGTTGCTTTCTTTTCAATTTCCTTGAAGAGTTTAAGGAGTATTGCCATCAAGTCTTATCTAAATTTCTTGTAGAATTCAGCTGTAAATCCATCGGGACCTGGGCTTTTCTTTGTTGGTAAGTTTGTTACTACATTTTCAATTTCAAGAGCTGATGTTGGGTTATTCAAAATTGCTATATCTTCTTGGTTGAGTTTTGGTAGTTCATATGTTTCTAGAAATCTGTCCATTTCCTCTGTGTTTTCCTCTCTGAGTAGAGATTTTCAAAGTAGGTACTCATGATCTTTTGAATTTCCATGGGATCTGTAGTAATTTCCCCCTTGTCAGTCCTTATTTCATGAATTTGTGTTTTTTCTTTCTTTTTTTTATAAGGTTAGCCAGAGGTTTGTCAGTTTTGTTTATTCTCTCAAAAACAGCTTTGGGATTCATTAATTCTTTGTATTGTTTTTTTAATTTCCATTGCATTGATTTCTGCTCTAATATTTACTATTTCCTCTCTCCTATGAGCTTTAGATTTGACTTGCTCTTCTTTTTCTAGAAGCTTGAGATGAAGCATTAGATTGTTTATTTGTGCTCATTCTTTTTTCATGATATGACAATTTATTGCTATATATTTACCTCTTAAGACCGCTTTCATTGTATCCCATAGGATACAATATGTTGTTTCCTCATTTTCATTGAATTGTAGGTATTGCTTTATTTCTTCTTTAATTTCCTCTGTGGCCCATTGGTTGTTCAAAAGGTTGTTATTTTATTTCCATGTATGCATGCAGGTTTTGCAATTTCTTTTGCAATTAATTTCCAGTTTCAGTGCACTATGGTCAGATAGTATGCATGGGATAATTTCAATACCTTTGCATTTACTTAAGAATGTTTTATGGGATAATATATGGTCTATTTTAGAGAATGTCCCATGGGCAGCTGAGAAGAATGTGTATCTGATGTGGTTGGCTGGAACACTCTGTAAACATCTACTAAGTCCAGCTGCTCACTGTTATGATTCAGTTCTATTATTTCTTTGCTGATTTTTTGTCTAGTTGATCTATCTCTTTGTGACAGTGGGCTGTTAAGGTCACCTGTAATATTTGTGTTCTTGTGTATTTGGTTTTTCATGTCCTTTAGTATCTGTCTTATATAGTTGGGTGCTCCTGTGTTTGGTGTATATATATTTATAATTGTTAATTCTTCTTCCTGAATTTTTCCACTTACATGTATGTAGTCACCCTCTTTGTCTCTTTTAATCATCTTAGGTTTTAAGTTCATATTGTCTGCAAATAGAATAGTTGCCCCTGCTTTTTTCTGGGTTCCTGTTGCATGGAATACTGTTTTCCATCCTTTGACTTTTAACCTATGATTTTCTTTTTGAGTCAGATGTTTTTCTTGTATACAGCATATTGTGGGATCCTATTTCTTAATCCATTCTGTCAACCTGTTTTTTTTGATATGTGTATTGAGTCCATTTACATTTATGGATATCACTGATATATACTGGCTTGACTTTGCCATGTTGTGTTACTGTTGTTAGTTTCCTGTTTTTTTCCCCTGTTTACTTTCTTGTCCAGCCTGGTAATTTCTTTCTGTTGTTGCTCTGGAGATTGTGGTCATTTTTATCTCTATGTAGGATGTCCTTCAGCACTCTTTCTAAGGTTGGTTTGGTGGATATGAATTTCTTTAGTTGTTCTTTGTCATGGAAGTATCTTGTTTCTCCATTAAATTTGAAAGACAATTTTGCTGGGTACTTCAACCTGGGTTCAAAGTTGTTTTCTTTTCGGGCTTGAAATACTTCACTCCACGCTCCTCTTAACCTGTAGGTTTTTGCTGAGAAGTCTGCTGTGATTCTAATAGGCTTTCCTTGATAGGTGAGTTGTGTCTTTTCTCTGACAGCTTTTAGTATTCTGTTTCTATACTGTATGTCTGAGATCTTAATTATTATATGTCTTGGTGTAGGTTTATGTTGGTTATGACTGTGTGGCATTCTATATGCCTCACTTATTTGTATATCCAATCTTCCCCCCATGCTTGCAAAATTTTCTGCCATTATTTTTGTGAACATCTTAGCTATATCCTTTGCATTTCTCCTGCCTCCTCAGTATTGCCTATTACTTTAACATTGTTTCTCCTGGCATCATCTTGTAGTTGTTGGATTGTCATTTCGTGCTGCTTTGTTGTTTTTATAAGTTCTACCCTTTCAAGATCGCTATCTGCAATCCTGTCCTCAAGGTCTGAGATTCTATCCTCAGCTTCATTTAAGCAGTTAGCAGGCTTTCAATGCAATTTTTTGCTTCTTGCATATCTCTTTCAGTTTGTTTCATAGATTCTGCTTGTTTTCTGCATTGTTCATACAAAGTTTCAGGCAATTTCCCATGCTCCTGTAATTTCTTATCTATTTCTTCTCTAGCTATTTTGAGCAGCTCATTTACTAATGTTGTTACTTTTGTCTTTACATAAGACATTATTTCTAATTTGAGTTCCTCCATAGCCTCATGGATTTGTTTCTTCACTTCATTTGCTATGTTTTCAGAGATTTCTGGTGTATGAATTTTAGGGTCCTCTATTTCATTATCGCCTGCACTTGCCCCTGATGGACTAGATGTTTGGGATTTCTTTTTGTATTTTCATTTAGTCATTTTCAACGTTTGTGTAAATTTCTGGTCTTTCTATTACAACATTTACATCTTTCTGTAGTGTGTATTTCAGGATTCTACTGTGTGGTTGATGTTTGTCAAATTGCTGGGTACCACAATGAAGAGGAGATCCAGTCTCCTTAATTCCTCCTGCCGTGTCTGTTGGGTGAGTCCTATATTCTTTCTGGGCTAACTAGCCCAGAAGTATTGATGTAGGGCAACTCTTTGTTCTTGCTGTTGTTATATCTTCAGGTTGTGGCAGGTCACCAGGTCTCCCTGGTTATAGTGTTTGTGTCAGCTGAAGCCCTACTGTGTCACTGGGGGTCTCATAAGTTCTTTTA